>MVAI01000104.1:0-61173 GCA_014825565.1 Phaffia tasmanica | reverse complement strand
CGGAGAGGAAAAATAAAACAAAAGAAAACATGTAAGAAAAAAAAAAAAAAAAAAACTATGAAAGAAAATGAGGAAAGAAGAGATGGAACAATCCCTTTTTAAAGTTACATATAGGAAAGAGAATAAACAAAGAAGAGATATATGTATATGAAGTGGGAGTTGGCTGAGATCGAAGGTGAGCAATATCAACGACAGCACGACGTATAAGAGGATCCGAAAAAAGAAGAACAAAAAAGAAGAGACGCATGACTTGTTGTGTCTGAGAAGAACATGAGTATTGTAGAGTGAAGAAGGGGAAAAGCCTCTAATGAAGTGAAGAAAAGTTCAAAAGTATTTCTGATATGAAGAGGACCAGAGATTTCTTGCGAAAGAAAGAAAAAGTAAGAATAAAAGACGTGATGTATAAAAATAAGTTTTGAAGGAATGAAAAGAAATGGATACAGAGAACGAAGATGGTCCACCAGGTTACCTGACCTCGTAATTGACCTCATCGTTTCTAATGCTAGGTTTCCTGGAAAGAACTGCTGGTCGGTTCGTCCCTGTTCTCATCGAGCTTCTCCTACTCACGCTTCTGCTTCCCCGTCGACTCAATGTGGCCGGCGTGTTTGCTCCCGAGCTCAAGGCAGAGTCTCCAAAGTTATCACTGTTGAAAGGCTTTCCCTCGGTCACCGTGGAAAGTGGATTCAGAGGAGACGGAAGAGACGGGATCGACGACATGGAAAGACCCGCAAATGCATGTTGCATCTGAGCAGCCGGTCGATGATCGGGCACTCCGTCTCGAGAAGTGGCCGACTGAAAAGAAAAAGAATGTCAGCCAAAGAAAATCTTTACTCCGTAGGACGTTACAAGAGGCGTACATCCGGAGAGTCAAATCCACTTTGAGTCAAACTAAAGCTACCGCTTCGGCTCCTCGTCTCGATGAGCTTGAGCGCCCTTGCCTCGATGAGCTTGTCAAAGTCGCCCTGAAGTTCTTCTTCGGTCGGAAGAGGATTCTTGATCGGTTCCTCTTCTGCTCCATCCCAGAACAGAACAAGAACGAAGGTTTCAGAGAACGAAGAGATAGGTCAGTTCTAGAAAATATGCATAACTACTTGATTTCTCTTCCTCCCTCCTTTACCCTCGACACGGCTATCTTTGCCGGATGTCTAGCGGAGCGAAAGTTGAGATAGATAATTAAAAAGGAAGCGATATACGCACTTGCTCTTCGAGTGAACTCTTGTTGAAGCCTAGCCGAGACGGCAGCAATGTCAAGTTCTCCTAGACTTGGTGGTTCCGGTGGAGGAGGACCACGGGGTTTCGGCATCCCGGCTTTTCGGATAGTAAATCAAACCGGGCCGGGAAGAAAAGAAGTTTTTTTAAAAAGATTTCGGAGAGAGTGCGGGAGAATAGACAAGAGAAGTGGGTCAAAATGAACCATGGGACAAGAAAACCAAGCACATCAAGAGAGAGGAAAAGGCAGAAAAAAAAAACACATAAAAAACAAGAGTTCAAGTCAGCCGGGTCGAAAGAGATGGTCAGATCTCGCTTGGTTGATTTTGCCCTGACGTCAGATCTGAGATGTGATGATTGTAGAATTTTTCCCCTCAAAAGAACAACCAGGCAGAAGACAAAAAGAAGAGAGAAGAAAATAGACGAACGTTTCTTTACGGTCTGGGTAGTAGGAGCTGTAGGGACGGACATCGTGTTGAAGAAGATGATGGGTTGATGGATGGACAAGGTCTAAAGAGTTGTTGGGTTTAACGGCGATAAATGGTTACAAGGCCTGATGAGCGAAGACGTAACCTAATTCTGATCGGCAAGTTTTTGAAATATTTTACTTAGTTAGATAATATTACCTAAGGGTTTCTTCATCCCCGACTCCTTCTCGAATGTATTATGTACGTCTCCTTTCCATGCCCGGTCTTTCCATCCATCAAACACATAAGGACAGATGCAAGACCATAAAGAACCTATCATGAAGAACGTTGTAATTGTGGGAGCTGTAAGTATGATTTCAACCGAATCTACTAAATCTTGCGTTTCGAGGCATTCGTCTTTGTCGTCCTCTCGGTTCTCAAATCGTTCTGTCTTTGAAATCTCTAACTGACATCGGCGACATCATCTAGTCCAGCGCAGGTGCTTCGCTCGCTCGAGATCTCGCCACAAAGCTCCCTTCTGACCACCGTATCGTTTTGATTGATGCGAACGAATATGCGTACTATGCCATCGCTGCTCTCCGAGCTGCCGTGATCCCAGGTGAATGCGCAAGTTTCTCATTGATCTGACTACCGATCTGATCATCGATCTGATTATCAATCTGATTATTAATCTGAACTCGCGCCCCCCTCTCATCACTTTACAAGGCTGGGAGAATAAGATTTTCAAGCCCCTCGATAGCTTTTTTGGAACGACGCACCAGACAAGGCACATTGTTCTCACCAAGACAAAGGTCGTCAAGCTGGGCAAGCAGTCCCTATGGGTTGATGTGGAAAATGAATCCAAGGGGTTTGGGACCGAGATAGCTTTCGAAGTATGTGACTAAGTTCTATTTTAGATGTCGGCTGTGTGCTGAACCAACAGAATATATCTGCCCCTTGTGTTTAACTCCTTGATGCCTCTTTCTGTCTACTCCTTATCTACCTCTCTCAACAGTACTGCGTGCTAGCACTCGGATCCTTATACGGCGCACCCATGCGCTCACTTTCTGGTTCGATCGATGAAGGCAAGGAGCATCTCCGGGGTCTACAAGATCAGATCAAGGCCGCTAGACAAATTGTGCTTATTGGCGGAGGAAGCGTAGGAATTGAGTTTGCAGGGGTAAGCCCAGAGTCATATTCTTCATGTTCTCAATGTTCCAGACCAGCATCGTGTCTCATCAAAACAAAACAAAAAACCCCGTTTCATTACATCTTCGCTATGTCCTTTTCCCAACTGGTGTGGCGTCCCTTCCTCGGTGTGCTCTTTACTCCTCCGTCTTGCCTGCGTACTAGGAAATCGCATCGCAGTACCCAAAAGCCAAAGCAATTACCCTCATTCACCGAAACTCACATCTACTCTCAAAGTCTGTGCCGGCCAAGCTAGCGGCCAATCTGCAACAGCAGCTCGAGGCAGTGGGGGTGGATGTTGTGCTCGGGGCAGAGGTCGAATCTGACATCGTCGAGAGCGGAAAAGGGAGGATTGATTTAGGCGAAGGAAAAGTAATCGATGCAGACCTGGTCTTCAACACAACCGGCATCAAGATGAATACTTCCCTCGTCGCCGCGGCTGACAACAGCGCCCTCAATCCAGACGGTCTCATCAAGGTCGACCCTCATCTAAGAGTACGTCTGTTGTTATGGGGTTTTCTTTGTTTGTTTTAGTTTTTGTTCTTAGTTCGACATCTCTCGGTTGTTTTCTCTCCAACTCTGCTCCGGTTGTTCATTCGTCCTCATCTCCATGTCTGCAATGAACCAGATTGTCCCTTCATCGGACAGCGGCTTCTTTGACGGTAAGACGTATTTTGCTGTCGGCGATTGTGCGGCCTCTCTGGGTCCAGCAACATACGTTAAGGCAAAGAATGATGCGACATATGCCGCCAAGAACATCCTCGCCTCGATCTTCAAGAAATCGTTAACGACGGTCAAAGCCCCAGTAGATGCAATTCTCATTCCTGTAGGATCTACTGGTGGAGCCGGGAAGCTTCCTTTCGGTGTTGTTGGCGCTTGGCCAACGAGCCTAAGTAAGTTCCGATTGTTTTCTTGTTTATCTGTTCGAGGTAAGAAAAAACGCTGCGTTGTTCCTTCTGACTTTTCATTTTTGACTTCATTCCCTTGACTTCTCTACGCTTAGTCAAGGGAAGAAATCTTTTCGTCTCTAACTTCGATTCTCTCTACCTCTAGTAAGTTTCCAACTGGTTGTCGAACCATATGCATCTGGAAATGAAGATCTTCCACATAAACCCATCATTCTGACCTGTTCCATCCAAAACGAACAACAAAACAAAACAAATCAACCAACGATAGCTCAAATTCGACAATCGTCTCGACCATCATGCCTGTTTTGGGTATCACAGTGGCCATTGCGGCCTGGTGGTCTTACAATCAGATAGGTTTTGGAAGAGGGACTTAGAGTCTACCTGCAGAAATCCTGCTTTTTTACCCTCTTTGTTCCACTGCTCTAGTACAGCTTTCCATATGTCCACTTTCTCTGTGTTTGTCTTCTTTAGTTTCATTTTCCCTATGCTCGTTTTAGATTTTCGCTTGCTTCTTTGACAGGTTCCCTTAGTTTTGACTGCTTAACGTTGCGTACATATAACACTATCCTCATTTCATCTAAGAAAAAGGAAGAAAGAAGATAGAAAAACAAGAGAAAAATATTCACCTGGATTTTCAATTAAGTTGTGAACTATACGTGTCAATAGCGACGACACAAGCATCAGCAGCTTCTATCGTCTCTGTCTTCTGCTCTCCATCAGACATCATCCCTTTCAGGTCATCTCTCGCCTCTACGATGACCTGCCTCGCCCTTTCCTCTCGTAGCGCATCTGATAGAGATGATTCACCCGGAAGAGATTGAAGGATTTGGATCAAGATAACGGATGCTCTGAGTACGAGTCCCGAATCTGGCCCTCTTGACATTCTCTCAATTGTTTTCATTTCTTCCTTCTCCTGCTCGTTACCATCATCATCGCTGTCGTCATCGAAATGCGGTTTAAACAACTCGAGGATCGTTCTGATAGATGAGCTGGTACCGCCTTCATTTTTTGGTCGAGTAATCAAAAGACGACAAGCCTCTGCCGAGGAAGTGAGCATGGCGAGCGCACCAGAAGCAGCCGATCGGGTTGGTAGATCAGACACTGTCGAGAGTGCCATGAGAAGTCGAAGTCGATAAACCGGCCCTCCGTCCGATCTGTTCTCTTTCTCTCGTGTCTTTGGTCCAGGCTTAACCGATGGCGGCTGTAAAGCCAGAGCAGAATCTAGAAAAACGTTAAAGAACTGCTCGGAGCCAAGCAGGTTGCAAGCAAGCTCTGTTGACGCCCGTCTGACCAACTTATTGTCCTCGATCATGAGCTCCATCATCTTTTTCAGCATGCCTCCGGATGTCGAGGTTTGAAAGGTACCTATTCGGTAAGCGTTGCTTGGTTGGACGGAAGCAAGATTGGTGAGCGCCATGAGAGCCTCGAACTGTTGAAGCAAACTCGAAGAAGAGTCAAGTAGGAGGAGAGCAACCGGTCGGATCGGGTCGGCAGAGGAGGTTAGATAAGTCGGACCGAAAACCGAGAGGGGGGACTCGGTGATGAGTAATTTGGCCAGCGCTTGGATCGTAGCCAAGGTCGACGATGTCAAAGGGCCGGACGAAGACGAAGCGACGAGGGAACTTGTCAAGGCGAGTAAAGCTGAAAGTTATTATCGGAGAAATTTAGTCATACATCAAATCGACTTGTCAGCTGAAACAATTCTCATATGTGTTTGTTTGGAAAAAGAGGGAGGGGAAAGTAAGC
Organism: Phaffia tasmanica; assembly: GCA_014825565.1. Taxonomy (NCBI): domain Eukaryota; kingdom Fungi; phylum Basidiomycota; class Tremellomycetes; order Cystofilobasidiales; family Mrakiaceae; genus Phaffia; species Phaffia tasmanica. Next base: position 55,715 of record MVAI01000104.1, on the reverse strand, counting down.
GAGAATAAGCATACGAACCTCTAGCTCCACCTTGTTGCAAGATTCTCTTTCGATCTTTCTGATTCGTCATCAGACTTAGCCAGACTTTTCCTACTGTCTCTCTGACGACAGTTGAGCCAGCTCTTCCAAGCACGATAAGTGTTTCGACGATACCTTCGTCTAACAGTCTCTCCGCTCGGATTTTCACCGCTCCATCCGACTCGAACGGGTCGTCCTCAACCTGCTTGTCAGTTCGACCGGCCGATGATTTATTTCCCCCAGCAAGTGTCATTCGTCGAAGTCTTTCAAGTTGAGTTTCTTCGACAGAACGAGTAGGTTGATAGGCAACCAGGTTGGCAATCACACTAGCTACACCGTAGAAGACGGCGGAGAATTTATCGCCGGATAGAGGCAGCGAGAGTCCGGCGGAGTCAGCTTTGAAGATCGGATCATTGAACACACGCGGTTTGGGAGCGGCGGGAATGAGGCGAAAGAGTGCTTGGAGGAAGGCTCGATCTCTAGAGAGAAGTTCCTTCACTGCAGGGCGGAGAGAGGTGAATGCTAAGGTTTCGAGCGCATCCAGTGAGGATTTCGATGGCTCGAAGGACGGATCGGATGAAGGGAGGGACGTAATGAGGGATTTCATGAGCGCAGCTAGTCGTGTGTCTTGAGCTGTGTTGTCTATAGGTACACAGGCCGAGGTCGGTGTAGTATCCTCTGACTTGTCAGCTTCCTTGCCTCTAGAGAGTTTAGCGAGCGCAGCTGCGGACGATGCCTTGAGCGCGTCTGAGATGGACGACCGGGCGGATAGAGTTTCAAGATAGGTAATCCAGGGAACGTCGACCGAGCGAAGAACGGATTTCCTGCCTGCTGGTGAGTTGGCCGCTTGGGAAAGAAGTTCGATTAGGCTTAAAATGACAGAGTCAGGACTGATTGCCAAAGAGGTCGAGGGAGAAGAAGGACGAGAGGAGAGCCCAGTAAAGCTGTCCGGAGAAGATGTAGCAGAAGATGGAAACAATTCGGTAAGGTCATATAGGTTCTCGATCAAACCAGGCCGGTTGAGGAGAGAAGTGCCGATGAAGGGACATGCCTGGACGAGTGCGGCGAGAAAGGACAATGCATCAGTCAAGGCGCTCGGCTGGGCAGTGAGCAGGGCGGTCTCGACCGATGGGCTAAAGGCAGCGGAAGCTATCGACACGAGCGGGTCGGTTGATGTTTCGGTTGACAACCTAGAGAGCGCAACAAAACCGAGAGCTTTTATCTTGACCGGTTGAGACGGCGAAAAAGATTGGAAGAGGAGCCGAACGGTGGACTCGGTGAGTGGAAACGGTCCTGGTCCAGGATTGATTAACAGGATCTCTTGAAGCGAGCTTTCTGTCGGACTGAGCCGACTTTCTTTCTTGTGTTCAACATCGGCTGGCAGTTCGATAATGGACGGCATAGACTAAGGGTACCTGTTAGATGGAAAAGAGTCATTCTAAATTGAGCGTAGATGTACTTACCACGAAGAGAGAAAGGAAGGAGGCAAATGTCTAATTATTGATATTGAAGAGGTGGAAGTTGAGGGGAGAGACGACAGTAGTCACCGGAGAGTCCTTTTCTATAGTCCCTTCTGTAGTACCGGTCTGTAGTCTCTCCCTAATCTCTGTTTCTAGTCTTCGCTAGTCTACTGGTTCGCCGTGTTGTGGTCATATTCCAATGGTCTCTGCCTTTTTTCTTTTTTTTTCGTTCTTCTTTTTGTAGAGATTCTTACGTTCATTTTTTATACCTTGCAAGAACCATCGACTTATGGTCCGTCTTTCATCACTCTATAGCCTCTTCTCTGATCTCCTCCAGTAATCTCTCATTCATTTTCTGAATCTATCATCACAAAGTCCATTAAGAAATCAGGCACGAATGAGATGCGCACAGGCTGGAGTGACTGGGAGCTGGCCCTGAAATAGAGAGAATCTTGACGTGATGCCCTGAACTGCGCGTGTAAGTGAGCTTTGGGCATGTTCGACTGCGCGTCCCAATAGCTCCCTTGGGTCTGTCGCCTCGCTTTGCCTCTAACGCCTTCTCCTTGTCCTCGTCGTCGTTCTTCTTCCCCCCCCCATCATCCCCTTCCATCCATCCTTCCTCTTCTCCTTTCCCCTTTGTCGATGTCCACCAACCCGGCTTCTTCCCACTCTCCTTCCGCTCAAATCTCGACCTCCCTTCCATCTAATTCTTCATCTCAGCAGCCAGCGCAACTAGTTCCAGCGCCCGCGCCTCCTCCTCCTCCTCCTCCTCCTACACAAACCCCATCGGTACAACAAACAATAGTCGCTAGTCAACCAGCGATAGGGTCATCTTCTTCTCCCTCGGAGCCGCTTGTCATCCAACCAGCTATATCTTCAGCCACGTCAGCTCCTGCTTCCTCATCCATCGCGGCGCCTGGTCCGGGCGCCAATTCTAATTTGCCGGCTCAGCCAGGCGCGCCAGGCGCTCTCACGGCTTCGACCGGAGCATCCCCCGCTCCTACCCCTGGTTCAGCCAGCGCGATGGCCGGTCCAAACTATCGACCCCTAAACGTTAGGTCAGTCATTCGCTCAAAGCTATCTTTTTTTTACTCGTTCTCTCCATCCTCGTCTCTTCTTTCCCCTGCTGTTTTCCACATCTACACGATATCTCTGTACTCGATTCATTCGGAAACGGAAATATCGATCGCGTGGAAGTGATAATACTCCCTCTTGCTTTTCGCAGTCCCCAAGATCAACGGATGGGTGCTGCAGACACGTATGTCTTCAGCCGACACCCAATACCCCTGTTGATCGTTTCTTCTCAGCATCTCAAGCGCTAGCTGCCATACTCCTAACCATACAAATTCTCCCTCTTTTTCCTTGACGTCTCTTTTACATGACTACTGACAGATCCCTCTTGCTTTTATCTTTTCTTTTTTTGACCAGCAGAGATGCGCTGTCATACCTCGATCAAGTCAAAGTGAGTGGACAGGACTGCGTCTTTTTCGCCTCACTATATGCATCAGATTGTTCATTCCTTTCCGGAAGCGCCCCAAGAGAAGCAACAAGGCCGGATAGGCTCAACCGGGGAGGGTAGTGAAAAGAGCTAGCTTGAGCGAGCTGTACAGCTTTCCACAAGCGCGACACGTGACCCACAATACATCATCTAGTTTAGCTTTGGTCCCTTTCCTTTCTCATTTCCTATACTGACCTTGTGTTGATCTTTCTCTACACTTCGCTCTTCTCATTGTTCTTTCTCTCTTCAGGTCCAATTCTCTGACCAGCCAGATGTCTACAACCGATTCTTGGACGTGATGAAAGAGTTCAAGGGCCAGATGTATGTCCTTTCTCTTTCTATCTGCCTGGATCTAGATGCTGATTGTCCCTCTGTTTACTCGGCTTATCCTTACCTCCTTCTTTCTATGATCTCTTACTACAACTCTACAATTCCAGGATTGACACACCTGGCGTTATCGATAGGGTATCATCTCTATTCCGTGGTCATCCATCACTGATTCAAGGATTCAACACGTTTTTGCCTCCCGGTTACCGAATTGAGTGCCTCGGAGGTGAGGGCGACGAGAGAGGGCTCATTACAGTAATCACCCCGACAGGAACAGTGTCCCAAATCGCAGGACAATTCTCTGCTGGACTAGCAGCAGTAGCTGCTGCCGGAGCTGCTGCAACTCCGGGTTCTCAACAGCATCCTCAGCAGCACCCGTCGGCTGCTGTAGGAGGCCCGTCCGGGGTGGCCAGTTCTGGCTATGGTCAAGGCATCGATCGATCTTTCAGTTCCAACTCTGGGTTGAATCAACAACAACAGCAACAACAGCAGGCATCGAATCCTGCCCAGACCGCCTCGGCCGCTTCGACTCCTGGCAGCCAACAGCATCAACAGTCACTCCCTTCCTTAGGTCAGACCCACTCACTTGGTCCTTCCCAATCTGGCGTTTCTACCCCAGGAGCCGCTCAGGTACTCTCTGGTGGGGCTCAAGGAGGTCAGCCCCCTCAAGCGGTTCGACAGCCTCAGGTTGAATTCAACCATGCGATCAACTATGTCAACAAGATCAAAAACCGATATGCTCAGGACCCAGACACTTACAAGCAATTCCTGGAGGTTCTTCAGACCTATCAGAAAGAACAGAGGCCCATCCAAGATGTCAGTATCTCTTTCTATCTGTCATCGGTTTCTACCATCTTAGAACAATTTGTTGATCCTTTGAGCGTGTTTCTCCTGATCTTTAACAGGTCTATGCCCAGGTTACGATCCTCTTTAAAAGTGCACCTGACTTGCTTGATGAGTTTAAGCAGTTCTTGCCCGACACTTCTAATGGTGCTCAGTCGTCTGGTGGCCTATTTGGGAACCTACTTGGTCAAATGACTGGTATGCAATCCGATCTCGCGATGGCGCCTACTCAATCTGTCACTGCGCCTCAAGTTCAGACATCAGTGCCCGTCCCCACTGGATCAGTCGATGGGGGTAGACCCGTCAAGGCTGATAGAGCCGGGGAGAAGTCTAAAAAGGCAGATAAAGCAGCCAAGGGAGAAGGCGCAAAGTCGAAGGATCTGCAGGATGGCGCACCTGTCAAGAAAAAGCGAGGCGTCGGAGCGGCGGAGAAGGATTCCAAGGCTTCGGCTGCTAGAGTACGTTCTAATCCCTCCCTATGATTGTATTTATATTCTTGTCGAGATGATCGCCTCTGACAGACCTAAGTGCTTATTCATTCCACAACATAGACCAAAAAGCCAAAACATCACCACAAGACTGAACCTTCGCCCCCGCCGGAGGACTATCCCGTCCACCCAGCGCACGTTCAGCCGCCAAACAATCACGTCAACGGAAATTCCAATTCTCACTCACTTGCCTCGCCAGACGAGATTGCGTTCTTCGAACGGGTCAAGAAGTTCATTGAGGACAAAAACACCTACCTTGAGTTTCTCAAGCTTCTCAATTTATTCGTCCAAGATATCATTGACTCTCGGGTGCTCGTCGAGCGAGCTGCTCTTTTCATTGGCGAGGCCGGTGATATCTGGACTCAGTTCAGGTCCCTCGTCGGAGATGACCAGGCTGGTCGGGGTGGCTTGGCCGGCGTCGGTGGTAGAGACGGTTTGAACGGTAGTGGAGGTATTCTTGGGGCAGGTGCAGGGTTGGATGGCGTGATGGAGAACAGCCTTGCGGTTGATCGGCCAAGAGTCGATCTGAACAGCTGCAAGGCTTACGGTGCTAGTTATCGTCGATTGCCCAAAACGGTTAGTCCTTTCTTTCCGCCTCTTTTCGTGTACTTGAACAAAGCAATACTGTTCAAGAAATAAGTAGCATGCTGACCTGGGCCTATATCTTGACGATCACTCAGGAGGTCAACTTATCATGCTCCGGTCGAGACCCTATGTGTTGGGATGTGTTGAACGACGAGTGGGTGTCCCATCCAACGTCCGCCTCGGAGGACGCAGCGCCGTTCATTTCCCACAAGAAGAACATTTATGAAGAAGCTCTTCACCGAGCCGAAGAAGAACGACACGAGTATGACTACCATATCGAGGCGAACTTGCGAACAATCGCTTTACTTGAACCCATCGCTGCTCGAATCAACGTCATGTCGCCTGATGAGAAGTCGGTGTTCCGGTTGAAACCCGGACTGGGCGGTCAGAGCAAGAGCATCTACCAGCGAATCATCAAAAAGATCTACGGTCGAGACGCCGGGCTGGAAGTCATCGGTGCGTTGCACGACAACCCAACGGTAGCTGTACCGGTGGTGCTTGCTCGGCTAAAGCAGAAGGACGAAGAATGGAAACGGGCACAACGAGAGTGGAATAAAGTTTGGCGAGAGGTCGACGCGAAGAACTTCTATAAATCTCTTGACCATCAGGGCGTGACATTCAAGGCGAACGATAAAAAGGCCATCACTACAAAATCACTTGTGGCCGAAATTGAGGCACTTCGAAAGGAGCAGGTTCAAAGAAGGGACGCTTTGATCGACCCATCGTTGAGTCTGAACCCAAAGTACCAATACGCCTTCAAGATTGACGATATGGATTGCCTTCAGGATTCGCTCAAGCTCATTTTTTCATATCTCGATCGAGCACCAGGTGGACTTTCTTCCACTGACCGGGAGCGTGTCGAATCTTTCCTTCGAGCGTTCATTCCGACGTTTTTCCTTTTCCCGAGAGCAGAATTCGACTCTGCCTTTGTCATCCCTGGCGAGTCTGGCTCAAGCGGCGAAGGCCCAGATGGGGAGGACAGTGAGCCGGACGGTAGCGACGGGGGCAGTGCAACCGATGACGGGGATGACAGCACATCCATTGGATCTGGCAGGCGATCTAAAAAGGCAAGTGACCTTCGTCGCAAAGTCCTCAAGGGTGCGGTTGGTGCTTCTAATGGAGCCAACAACAGTTCCGGTCCTTCTGGACAAAGTGGAGTAACCCTTGGAGCGACAGCCGGTAAAGCAGGAAGCAAATCGGCGGCCTCGACGCCTACTTCAGCTGCCTCTCCTGCCGGAACAGAAAATCTAGATGATCCGGATGCAATGGACATCCAAATTGCTTCTCTTGCGGAGGGCGTGACGACCGCTTTGGAAGCTGCTGTTGCCAACGGGACTGCCATTGGACCCTCTGAGCCCGGTGTTCCAGACACAACAGCTGAATCCTCTCTGGCGGCCCCTGCTCCTGAAGGAGATCAGAGTATGGATGTTGACGCGGTGCCTGCACCGACGGGGGATGCTACTGCTGTTGCTTCTGGGACAAACCTTTTGGAGGAGGTTCCGTCGGTCGCGCCCGCTACTGCGCTTGCAACAACGACTCACGAGCAACCTGCTCCGACGACGGAGTCGGTTTCAGGAGAAAAGACCTGGATTTCGGTGGACGAGCCAGGGACGTCCGAGTATGGAGATTCTAGGGCTTCATCCCCAGCAGGAAGTTTGGATGCATCCGGATTGCCGAGACAGCCTTCAAGAAAGGCAAACTTTTTTACCAACACCCCATTGTACTGCATGTTCCGACTGCTTCAGGTTTGTCCTTCTTATTCCATCATCAATGATCTTTTTCACCCCTTCATCAATACCTTAATGCTGACGATCAGGCCAATGTTATATAATTGATCTGTTAGATGTTATACAACCGACTTTCGACTCTGAAGGCGGTGGCGAAAGCCCAGTCAACTCAAGAACCTCCTTCTTCCTTGATAAACCCGCTCGCAATTGAACTCGGTTTAAATGACGCCGGAGGTCCTGCGCCCGCACTTATGGAAGGCTCCAACCCTCCGGCCCAGTTTTACGAGCACCTGTTGGACTTGTGTGAAAAGCTATTTGATAATGAGATCGACCAGGCTGGATTCGAGGAGAATATGAGACATATGTACGGCACCAAGGCATATGTCAGCTTTACGCTGGACAAGCTGATTGCTGCGATTGTCAAGCAGGTATGTGCTTCTCGTGACTGTCATCTGTAGCGAGATTTAAGAGACTGATCTTTCTATACTTTTCCTTGTAACAAAAGGTACAAACGGTGCTAGGTGATGGACGATCCCAGGACCTTCTCTCGTTACTATACAGTGATCGTAATTTGGAGGTGACGACCGCCAGACAACAGATCTCGTACAGAATGAGCGCAGAGAACGTGCTTGGTCAAGACGAGAATTTGTTCCGAGTTGAATGGGTGAGTTATTTATCTTGGTTGTCATTACATAAAGTCCTCATTGATTTATCGTATGATGTTTCGGGGTTTCGTTTTTCCCTTCCAATTAGGTTGATGGATCCAAGTCACTTTTGATTCAGCTTCTGGGTAAAGATGACCTAACTTTGGACGATGCGATCACTGCTGAACAAAAGTGGAAGGCATATCTTGCCAGTTTCATTCTTGTATGTGAGCCTTCTTATTCTTTTTGAATCACTTTTTACTGATCACCTGGATGTTCTTCTGTTCTTTTGATCAATTTGTAGACACATCCCACTGAGGGTCTTCCTGCTCGAGTTAAGCAACCTTTCTTAAAGCGAAACATGCAAACCCTCGCTTCGCCTCCTTCTCCGAGCACTGGGTATATTGCAGAGTCCGGATTAGAGATCAAGGTCTGCATCGGATCGTATAAGCTGTTCTTTGTACCCGATACCGAGGACTTTTTCTCCCGCCGATTGACTGCGGACGAGGATCAAACCAGGCAAGCTCTTTCGGAAGGAAACAGAAAGCTCGCTAAGGTCAAGCTGGATAGGTTTTTAGAGTCGAAGATTGGACCAATGGAAGGCACGGTCGCTCATCCTGGGATAAACGGAACGAATGTTCCTTCTGAAGGTGCTGCAATCGCTACTGAACCATCCGCATCGACCATCGTCCCAGCGGTTTCGTCGGTCGAGTCAGTTGGTTCGGAAAATATCCCGGTTGTTTGAAATTTTCCGGAAGGGGGATTTACTTAAGAACAGCAAGTAGACTCTAGAAGGGAATTCAAACTCTCTAGCCTGTTTTCCTTTGTCCGCTTATTTCTATATGTTTGGTTTTTCCACTTTTGGGTTCTTTTCATCATTCGTTCCCTCTTACTTTGTTCGATCATTGTAACTTGATGTTGTGTTCCATGCCTTTTCGCCTTCTAATTTTTCTTTTTTTTTTCTTTTTGCTTGGATTCTTGTTACTATATTTGAAATCCCAGTTTATTTCATTGAGGATCGATTTCTTTCAATCCACTCAATCTCTATTTCTTTTCCTTATATGTTTATCCCCTCTTTACGTGTTTATTCTGTGTAGCTGGGAGGAAGTTTCTGCCATTCTGATTTTCGAGGGAGAGGGGCCTAGAAGGAAGACTCGAAAGAGTTTTCCTCGTTCATACGTTGGATTGTAAGAGCTTCTTCTCAGACTTCTTTCTCAGAATCTTTTCTTCAGGATTACGATAGGGACAATATCATTAAAAAAGCATGGTTGGCTGAAGAGAGAAGTGTACAACCGCGCTGTTACTTCTTATTGAGGAGAAAAATACACGGGATAGATCAAGAAAAAACGAAGGACAACACGGGAAAACCATGAACAAGTTAAGGTATTTCTGGATCAAACAGACTCTCTTCTCTACTTCTTTTTCGGAGCTGTTTTCGATTTCTTCGTTCCGTTTTCGGCTTTCGAATCGGCCTTGGAACAAGATATTCCGGATATATTGACGAGATGTTGGTGAATCCGAGAGAAAGAGAGAGAGAGAGAGAGCGATCGCATTCAGATTATGTCATTACACCAAAGGAGAAGGAAGGTATGAAGAGAGCACACCTTTCGTTTACCAGCTCCGGCCGATCCCTTTTTATCGTCTGCTTTGGACATAACTTTGAAAAATCCGTCAAGTCGACCTTGTTGTTTGGCGTTTAGATTCTTTTGCAGTTTAGACGCTCCGTTCCTGACTCGTTCCTCGCTTTTTTGGCAAAGTGATAGAGCAACGAAGAGAAGAATGAAATACAAGGGTATCAGATCAAATGAAACGAGGTAAAGGAGACGATGAAGGGCGACACATACTTGAAACCTTTGTCTCGAACCAAAAAGTCAACTAAGCCCTCGACATCAGGTGCACACCATTCAACCTGAGGAAGATTAGAACCATTTGGAAGAGTGCATCAGCGATTGAAAACCAATGGTTTACAAGAAAGCAAAGATGGTACCTCAACATCCTCTGCTCTTGTCACGTCCGGCTTCAAGAACAGCGCCTTGGCCTCCTCCCAGGGCCAGTCATCTGGGATGATGACCTTTCCTTTCCCTGCCGATTTGGCTTTTGGCTTTGGCTTTCCTCCAGAACCTTTCTTTCCGACCGATTTCTTGACCGTCGGTTTCTTCTTCTTCGTTCCCTCACCTGAGGAATCTTTGGCATCTTTTTCGGATTCTGCGGCAGAGAGTTCTTCCTCCCCCACGTCCTCTTGCTTGAATGGATAATCGGCTTCCGAATCTGATTCAGAAAGAGAACTGACTTTTTTGTTGTTGTCAGGAATAATAGGACTGCTGTTCTCTTCCTTCTCTTCATCCGATTCAATTCGGTTGTTCTTTCCCCGTCTTGCCGTCGAAACGAGGTCTTTCTCTTCATCGTCTGTTGGATCCTCCTCTTCTTTGACATCGTCTTCTTCTGGTTCCTCCTTCACTTCAGACTCTTCGGCTTCTTCAGCATCTCTAAGAGCTTTCTGGTCCCTGATAGACTTAACAACAGCTCTGAGAGATCCGTGTTCTTTGATGAGTTTGAGTGCGGTTGATGGCCCAACTCCTTTTAGGGGTTCAACATAATCGCATCCCATAAGGATGCACAGATCAATGAACTAGACCAAAATCGTGGGCAACAGTAAGTAACTGCTGACAAGACAGACATCTCTGAAGCGCATAACGACGAGAGAAAAGGACAAATGAGGGAGAGCAAGTCAAAGTTATGAGCGTACCTGGTCCATTTTCATATCTAGTCCTTCGAGGACCTTGTCAAGGTGTATTTCGGAGATTGGTGCTTTTTTTGCTTCCGAGAAGGTCAAGTGTCGGAGAAGGACGGGCGAGTTGAAGGTCAAGGTGTCCATATCTTCTGAACCGGCTCCAAAGACCTAAACCGCAAGTAGTGCCAGATGAAGAGTTCGGCAACGATGAACGATCCAAGGAAAGATACAACAGGAAGTTAGGACGAAAGAACTTTACCTTTCCTCCCCGCGCTAATTCAGCACATTGAGCCTCAGCTTCTCCAGGCGCCTGATAGGACGTGATCAATATCAATCAACGATCACTCAGCGACACGATGACGGCGAAAGATAGAGAGTAAAACGAACGATCACGACTGGAATACCCATCAGCTTTAGTAGTTTTTGACATTCTTCGTTCTGCTCTCTTGACACTCGGACCTGTCGCCGATTCAACTGAGCAACCTCCTCGGCCGTACCTGATCAATTCATATCAAGAGAAATTTGCCCCGATGAGTGAAAGCGCGAACAAGCAGGCGATTCGCCATTGATAGTTTACACCAAGATTGAAAGAGACGGAAAAAAGACGAGATTAACGAACCTGTTTCTTTGGCCTCTGCCTCTCCTTCCTTGGCCTCCTCCCTTTTCTCGAACCGTTTCTTGAGCTATATGCAATCATAATATGGTCGACATAAACCACAAGCGCCTATGCTATAGGCAATGCTTAGTAGATATCGAGAACTCACCACACCGGACTTCATCTCTGGAGGTTTTCCGTCAAAGACATAACATGGCTTGATTCCGTGATCGACCATCCGAATGGTTCTATAAAACGTTCCCATGAGGTGAGAGGTAACCTCTCCGTTCTCGTTCATCAACATTTCACCGTCCTTCTGACGGACGGCGATGAGGAATCTCAGATGAAGAGGAGAAAGAACCAAGAGAGCTATAGCCTAAGTTCTAAACTTTGAGATTCAGAACAGACACATACTGGTATAAACTGTCGTTGAGATTGAATACATGTTGAGTGGGGTTATTTAGGCAGATGAGCGAAGAGATTAAACGGGAAAGCGAAGAAAGACGAACCTCATACTGGCGTCGATCGCAACCTTTCGTCCAAACATGGTTTTAATGTCTGTGGTTTGTTCATGAAACAAGTATATCTCAGCCTGCTATCTGTGCTTTATTGAGATATTTGACTTATTTTAGAAGAGGGCATACTGACCGTGTTCGGACATGGCTCGAGGAGCTGATCGGTTTAAGTTTAAGGCCATAGCTCGTTGAACGCAGTCTTCTTTAACTGGGGGAATGACATAAAAGAAAATGAAGCTAACCGTGTTCGGATATGAGAGCAGTAAGCCCTTTGATTCCCATAATGTGTGTATGTGCGTGTGTGTGTGTGTGTGTGTGTGTGTGTAAGTCAAGTCGGTGTACAGTAAGTTAATGGGTGAGAAGCCCTCAAAAGTGTTGAAGTTGTTTGACGATCGATCTAATAGGCAAGACAGAGACGTCAGTGATTAAGATTACGCGTCTCGACCGGAATCGGTCTGGTTACGCGCCAACACATGAAAGAATCACGCGTCCCACTCACGTGCTTCAAGATTTACGTCGGCTGCACGAATAGTCAGCCGATCGACACGCATATCTAGTGCGCTTCCATCAATTGACCAGGCTGTGCTGACACGAGCTTTCCACAGTTCAAACTAACCATTCAAATCTTTGCTGACTGGAGATCTTCATCTGTCCGGCCGAATTGTTTATGTCATTTTACTAATCTCTCGGAAAGAGAAGTACGCGTAACCGGGTACTTGGCCGTTTGATTGTATCTCCCCGAATCGGCCTTGGTTTTCTCAACCGAGCTTATGCCCTGATGGCGCATTTTCTGTATTGTTCTTCTCCTATCCCGACCGGGTCCTAGCCAGTATATATAAAAACCTGTTCGGTTCCCTTCTATCTTTTCCCCCTTCCCCTCGTTCATCTTCTGCCTTATAGTTCAGTCAGTAGGGAATCAAGCACTGGTTATACAAACACTCCGGGATAGATTCCTAGCGACCATCAAATCTGGGTATATCATACACGTTCTTCCAAAACCTTCTCTCTTTAGGTCGATTTTTAAAAACGGATGCCTCTTCTGTTCTATCATAATCAACCTTTCGTTCAGGTAAGACCGTATACTCACGGAATCAATTTTGTGCATCTTGCATGTGTATACTGACATGTATATATCCTCGCCCTGGTCACCCTTCTCTCACAGTATCTAGAGCCATAAGATACAAGAAGACACAAAAATTTTCTCAAACCTTTAGCAATCAGGATCATGACCGAGGCACATGTCAACACCCGGTCACCGACTCCCCACCCGCCTGGATCCTTTATTCAAACCCAAAGGGTTCATAAAGAAGAACCAGATGAACATATCCGGGCTCAGAATGCCCGGTTCTTGGTCCCAACAGAAATCGTCTGTTTGATGGGCCTGGCCGGTTTCATTCTAGTAAATCTCACCCTTTTTTTCTTCTTTTTTTTTCTCCTTTTTTTCTCCTTTCGACTCAGTACAGGAACTGACATCCACTTCATTCGGGCCTATCACTCATAGTCAATCCTCGCCATGGTCACCCCATTGAAATGCTACATCCGACCGTGTTTCATCTATCGATCAGTGCCTATGACCCCTTCGTACTACTTTGCTCATAACCGTCCGCTCTCTTCACAACGACCTGCTTCTCCCCGTCGTCGTCCCTCGAGCTCTTCAACCTTGTCCTCCCATAGCTCAACCTCGACTGTCTCGTCCATTCTTCTCGACACTCCGAACTCTGAATCTTCTCCTCAGTCCATTCTGATCCCCTCTCACACTAGCTCGCTAACCGATCGGAAAATACCCCCTCCGACAAAACGAGTTTCTTTTAAAGAGGATCTCGTTCATCATGAACTCAATCCAGCGTCCAGAGCCGACCACCGGTCGGTATCGTCTCCCGCTCCCGTAGACGTATGGGCACTAGCCGTCATGGATGATTTGCTGGTATTAGAGAAATCTCATACCAAAGAGTTTTCCAGAGCGAACTCACAGAAGCGACACCGTTTGACGAAGAACCTCTCGTTCTCATCTGTGAGTTTTTTCTTTCTTTTTGGATCGCCGTAGCCAGCCGATGTAAATAGCGTGCTAATTCAACTTGATGTCTCTTATTTTATTTTTCTCCTTGATCTGAAACAGCGCTGCCCAACTGCAAGCCACTGTCCTTCCCCTAAACTCAGCCCCACCCCAAGTTTCTCCTCGACGATGTCTGATCCATCGTCCAACGTTTTTGATTCAATAGCTGGGGAAACCCATGCGCGAGATCGTCATACCCGCAAGAAGAAATTGTTCTGCAAATAGAGTAACCAAACCCATCAATCCAGCGCCCAGTCAATTATTAGTTCATCTGTTCATCTTAGACATATACAAATCATCTGTAAACGTACCACTCAAATACGTACGATCAGCATAAACAAAATCGTGCTTTCTCTTCTACCAATCTAAATATATGTATATATATGTGTGTGTGTTGATACAACTCACTTCCGGACTTGTCAGTCTTTTGTCAGGAAATTTCTACCTAAAATACAAATAAAAACGTCATCTCAAGAACAAATTCTATAAAACACATCTCAGTCGACCGACAGTCTCTTTCACCTGTCGTCCCAGCCGTCTAATCAACTCGTGTTCATTTTCTCTTTCGAGTTCTTCAGCTCTACGTTGCCAGAAAACCCATCTGGCTTCCGACCATCCTCCTTGACCACCCTCCCAAAGCTTTCCATGTCTCAACGACCTGTCAGTTTGTCCGACTTCACCTAACTGTCTCATTGGTTCTCCAGCTATCTCGAGCCATACGAGAGCGAGCTCGAGGTCGAATGCCCATTCGGCTAGAGTTGTTTCCGGTCCAAGAGGTGATTCGAGAGGTGAGGATCGAAGCTGCCAAATAAAGTAATGACGGACCCATTCGAAATAGGGATATACGGAGAGAAGGGAGAGAAGAACGGTGAGAGATCGATAAGCGGTGAAATAGGAGGAGAAATGGATGTAAATGTCGTTTGCCGATAGCTTTTGAAGTTTCTCACGGGACACAACGTCCTGTAGAGGTCCTGACAGATATCTCGGCATGAAGAGGGAAGGATAATTTCAATACACTGTCACAAATGAATAGAACAAGAAAATCATCAGAAAAAGAAAAAGAAAAAGACACACCATTGAATGATTCCCTGATGTAGGATCCAAACAATGGAAGGTCAGCCCAATCAAATCTGACATTCTCTATCATTAAGTGAGAGGTTGTCTTTTGTTCAGAAAGAGCTAGAAGAAGCTCTACCGCTTGAGGCTCATGGTCTATCGCATGTCTCAGCAAAGAATTCCAAAGTGAATCTGGAGAGGACCACAAAAATGACTCGACGGAGAAGAAAGCAGAGGAGGAGGAGGAGGAGGAGGAGGAGGAAAGAAAGGTCTCAAAATGATTGGATATCAATCTGGCTGTATGTACTGCTGAGTCGGTAGCTTTGGCACCATCGGATGTTGAACAGAAATAGTCTACGAGAATTCTATTGATGTCGTTCATTCAAATTGCTGATGATTGTCAGATAAATGATTCGTTGGTCAACACGGTTGATTAAAACTTCTTAATAGACGTCTCAAATCATTTTCATCGTCTGATATTGACTGAGAGATACTCTTTAGGGAGGTGAGGTGTTGCTCCATTGTCCGCCCCTGCTGGCCTAGTAATTGAACGCGTCGTACCGCGTGAAGATTGAGACCTCATTAAACGCGCCTTTGTACGCGTCTTTGAATCGTACACATCCCCTCGACAATGACCTCCACGATCGGGAACGACATATATCCTTCAGACCAGCCAGCAACATATAGGTTCATATTTAGTTTTGTTTCGTCTACATCACATTTGAGTGTTCTCCTGACGACCGCTTGTTTCTTCCTTTCGTACGATATAAGACACCTCCTCTCCCCCCAAACTCTGGGACCATCCAATCCTTTACGGGTCATCGCTCACTGCGATGTCGATGCCGCATATGCCCGTAAGTGCCTGCTTTTCCAAGCCGACTGAGACATAGTTGATCTGAACGACTGAACTCTTGTTGATCGACCTCACAGAATTTGAAGCTAAACGCCTAAACCTTGACCGGAGTGTTCCCATTGCCGTCCAACAATGGTCTGCACTTGTTCGTTCACAATCATTGCCTGCTTCCTTGCCCTTTCCAGTCGATGGATCTTAATCTTTCTTTCCTATCCCTTTGATAGATTGCTGTCAACTATGCTGCCAGATCGTACGGTATAACCCGGCATGAGAATGTGTTTGAAGCCAAGAAGAAATGTCCTGAATTAGTTTGTGTCCATGTGGCTACGCTCAAGGATGGAGACGACGAGCCGGGTTACCACGAGAAGCCCAACATGAACACCGATAAGGTCTGTTTCTTCTTCCTTTTTCAGTCGAATCGGCATGAAAACAAACACTGAGTAACGAACTCTTTCTCTGGGCGTATATCTGGCATCAGGTCAGTCTAGAGCCATACCGGCGCGAGAGCCAGAAGATCATTAAATTATTCAACAGGGAGGCCCCTAGTGGCGAGATCGGTAAGTGAATACTCGTCTTCAGAACCAACCTATCCATTTTATTTTTTATTTTTTATTTTTAACCCCTCATAACATTTCCAACGATGTGTTTCTTGGTTGTTGATAGAAAAAGCCTCCATAGATGAAGCTTTCCTGGACTTGACTGTACCCATCCGAGCTTTACTACTCGAGAAATATCCCTTCCTTTGTACTGTGCCTCCCGAGTCACCTCTTGGCTTAGATACACCTCTTCCACTGGCGCCTGCTTTGAAATGGAAGGAGAAGCCATGGGGGATTGTACCCGTGAAGACAGAGGAAGACCAAGATGTTGCAGACGCTGAGCAAGACTTAGAAATAGAGGCTGAAGGAAGCTGGGCGGATATTGCTCTTTGGGAAGGTGGAGAAATGTTGGACAGAATGAGAACAACGATCGAGCTCGAATTAGGCTACACAACCTCAGCGGTAAAACCTTCTAACCACCCATCTCTATTCGGTTTACTTATTGAATCAATCTGACATCAAGCTTCATCTTTTTGAACGTGATATCCAGGGGGTCGCTCATAATAAAGTTCTGTCAAAGCTATGCTCGGCATTTAAAAAGCCCAGGGCTCAGGCGAGTCTTTTGCTCAAAACCTATGCGCAGATGGCCTAGCTCTGACCCAATAATATCTTTGCAGACTATCCTCCGTACTTCCGCTGTCTCTCAGTTTTTGAGACCAATGAACTTTCAGAAGATTCGGAATCTAGGGGGGAAACTAGGCGATGCAATCGGTAGGTCGTCCTCAAGTCATTCTTGATTCTTACCGGTTCTGGGTTTGTCAAGCTCAATCTAGATAATATACCCACTCTTGTTCGTGAACGTAAAATATTATAGCCGAGACGTACGGCGCGGTCACCGTCGAAGACCTTCTGTTTGTGTACTTCTTTGGCTCCTTTGTCTACTTCTTATGCGGCCACAGCTTACAAGAGACATTTGTTTTGATTTCACTCAATAAATATTTATGCAATAATCAGGAAAGTAGACCTTGCTAATATGAAAAAGACTTTGGGGGAGGACTCAGGTTGGATATACAATATTTTGAGAGGGATTGACCATAGCGAAGGTATGATTACCATATCTGTTTCAGTGCTTTACAAACCGTGTGTTGAACGATTTTTCTCTGAACATCTGAAACAACATCAATTATACCAAACAGTCAAAGCTAAATCACTTCCCAAGTCCATGATGGCATCCAAGAATATGCGACCATATCTGACAGATATGAAGCATGGTACAAGCTGGTTGCGCGTGCTTTCCGTAGAGTTGATAGGTAGACTGAAAGAAGCGCGAGAACTGGCTGATCTCGATGGCGGGGATGGAGCAGGCGGAGTTTGGCCAAGGACGCTTGTCTTTTCTTGGCGAGAGGGTTCGTTTATTTTCAGCTGGACTGATTTATCTCAAGGACGGAAATATTGGCTGATACTCGTCCTACTTGTCTATATCTCCAAATGAAAACCTAGCCGGAAGCGCCTCCAAATCCAAACAAGTTCCGTTTCCTTTCCACAACCCTCTTTCAGCTTCTGGTCCCATCCTATCGTTATCTATCAAACTCTTATCAGAGGTTCTTGCCCCCAATGTAGATATCACATCTGACCATAAGAAGATTCAGATAAATAATCTTGCCCTTGGGTTCACTCATTTAGAGAGACTCGAATCGGGTCAAAGAAGTATCCAAAGATTTTTTGCGATTCCTGCTCAGGGAATCAAAAACAAAATTGGGGAGAAACGACGGATGTCATCCGAAGACGGAGAGGATAGGGGCAAACGATCTGAATCCGGCTGGTTTCAGAGGGCCCCAATAGGATATAAAGCACATTTGGGCGCTACACCATCTAACTTAACATCCTCTTCGTCCTCGTCTTCACTCTCAACGGCAGCAGGACCCGATCAATCAATCAAAGCTCCGCCTAATTACGCCACTTCCGGTAAAACTACAAGGCCAGAACTGTCTGTCCTGAAAACCAAATCGCTTACAAACCCTGATCATCATTCGGCTTCCTCTTCCTCTTCCTCCTCCTCTTGCTCTCTCCGATCTGTAGCACAGCCTTCACCAAACCTTATTTCCACTTCTACTTTTGACCCTAATGCTTTGTCTTCTGCATCGCGTTCTTTTTGGGTCTGCCCGGAATGTAAGGAAAGGATCCGACTCGCTCAAGAAATAATGCTTGACTTCGATCTAGAGGATGAATTAATAGAGAATGAGAGAATAAAGTCGGAGCATGCTGATTGGCACGTTGCTTTGAAACTTCAAGCCGAGTTTGGAGGCGATGTGTCCTATCAGCGCGGTGGTAGTGTTGGCGAAAAGGAAACGTCTACTACACAGAGGGAAGGAACCGGGTTTGGTCGGAAGAGACCGAAGGGGAAATCAAAGATATTCACATCATCATCAGACCCGGATGTATCAAAGAGGAAATCTGAAGGAGTCAACAAATCAAATAGGAAGGGGAGCGGGGATCGTGACCGGAACTCAGCAGGACCAGAGAGTAGAGCCCAAGGTGGGTTGGGAGGATGGTTGATCAAGAAGTAATTTGTTGATTGAATGGAATGCTAGTCACGGTCTTTGTATCACAAGCTCTTCGAAAGATAATTCATGTTGAGCCAATCTAGGTAAAACCCATGAACTCGTAGAAAGGGCATAACTATTCATATTATGTTTAGATTGTTGTTTATGTATTCAATTCTGACTGTTTTGTCAGCAGTGGTAGATGGGCCCGATCCCATTCTCCTTCCAAACCCATTAGCCCCTGACCGGCACACCACGGAGGTCTGTAGGATGAATCACCCTCCCAATACTGCCGGCATCTGAGAGAGTACCCAGTAGGAACTGATGAAAGAGATAATTTTAAAAACCAAGATCAAAAGATTCGATGCATGATCCGTGACAGCTGTGAGCTTCGTATCAGATCAGAACAGAGGGAAAAGAGACAAATGCGTACAATGGTAGCCTCTCCACCCACGGTTGAAGCCATCCCAAAGCCGAAGCATTCCGTCTACTTTTCGAGTATTTGTTAAATGAGTCCTGGCAAACGCAAGGCCCAACATTGCCTTCCGTTGCAACTCTTCTTCGTCTTGAAGAGCATCTTTGAGGACTTGATTGATGTGCTATCCATGATTAGGCGCAAAGTTCGTGCGTTAAATTTGTGCGGTTACAACGTGGATTGCTGTCAAGGATGACATACCTCTATCGGCCAATCTTGTTTTAACTGCATAGGTAACCAGTAACAGCCAACACCGTAAGAATTGGAACATCATGAGACCAGAAAAACGGAAATGAGGAAAAAATCAAACCTCAATCATGAATTCGCTGATATCTTCTTCTTTATCGGTAGGATAGTCCCCTGCTACTACACATCCACTCATGAACGCCTGGGCGTATTTTCGAATCATCTTCCGCTCTAGAGAGGAGTCAAACTATTTTCGATACATAAACTAAGCTTGAATCAGCCTTACCAAGAGTGTCAGAATCATCATAAACAAAAAGTCATAGAACTGACGACACAGATCCGAGTCTCTCTTAAAGCTGTGGCAAACGCTTCTCGATTTTTTGAGTGAGTTTTCATTAGCGGTGATTCATCTTCATACCATTCCGGCGGCTCATCAGGTCTATCAGTGGAGAGCTCATAGCCTGGAACAAGGGGAACAAGATCAAAAGTTGAGCAATCGAAGTCTCAAATCACAGGGTCGCTGAGGGTTGAACTAAAAAGAAAGTTGGGAGAAAAAGTCGGTAAAAAAACCAACCAGGATGCTCAAACCAAGAAATATCAGTTGGTGGTCCGTAACCTTTCCGAGCATTGGTGACAGTGGTTCGGATCGGATATAAACTTCCATCGTAGCCACTAGAGGGCGTCGACGGTGGTCGAAGGTTTCAGATGAGTACGCAACGAGGGATTTTAGAAAGAAGCTAAGGGCAGGCTGACGAGATGTGACATACAATCCTTGCACATCAACCTTTTTGTCTTTCCATTTCTTGACCGGATAGAAACTAGACATATAAGCCACGAAGGAATCAGCACATAAATGCTTATCAAATCAACATAAGCAGTGTACACAACGCTGAAATAAACTCGTGACTTACTCCCATCGATTCGCTGAATCAGGAGAATGTCCGAACAGATGCATTTCTAACCGGTTTTATCATATTAAAGAATTAATCTCGGATATACGACACTCAATATGCAGCTGAATGTTTTCAATAATTTGAGGAACTAACGCATATCAGAGAACTTCTCGTTGATTCTCTCGGGGCGAAACATATCCATCTGCGCATTATTTAAACCGACTGAGAAATTAGGACTATGACGACTGAATATAAATCGAACCTCAAACTTACAAGTTCATGCGGATACTTCACTACCGTTATCTGTATTCCGTTGATAAAAATTCCCCAATAAGACGAAAGCTGTATAAGGGATCGATCGTATGATCGTACAAAGAATCAAATAAACTCACGTTGAGGTGACGAGCATACCTATGACAAGTTGACACGTAAGATGAACCAGAATGTTTATTACTATACGTCCTTTGGGAGCCAAAATTCAGATATTGATTACATACCACTTATTTATGCTATTTGTAATCAGAGGATTAGAGATAATAAGGAGAAAAAAAGGAGCGTTAGCGTAAATTCGCGTTCTTTCTTTATTTTTCTAGATCATTTACTAGACATACCAATCATCAGCATGCTATTTGTTTCACAGTTGACACAAAATTCTAGAGAATTAGAGACAAGCCTAGCTTAGGTTTGACTGATGAAGAAGGATGAGGACTCACACAATCTCCTAATTGTCTATATAAGAAAAATAAACATGGAAATTTCACCGTAAATAAGCCGACGTGTTTGTTGTGTTAGTATTCGTTTATTGGTTTACCGCGAAAAATTGGAAACTCACTGTGCAAAGACAGTTCCACAACCTGGATGATCCAGCTTTGTATCATCAACATCACTATCTCGTGCAAAGACAAGTTTAGAGCGATCAGACTCTGGGACGGCTTCCAAGCTGACAACTCGGCTGACTCACAAGATGTCACTGATAGTCCAGACCAAATCATAGTAACCACATCCAACTTCTCCCAAGACTTTTGTCTCTTCAGACTCATCCTGTGGTTGCCTCTTTTTACCCACGCGCTTCGTATCAGATGAATCATCCGGATCGGAGCGCTCGATGGGAAGCCTTCTCTTTGCTAGGTTCTCTGAAACCTTGAGGGTCGGATCCCATCCTTTCCAGCCAGGTCCCCAGGCATCTTGATTAGAAGGCGTGGTTGGGCCGTGTGACCGATACAGCCGGTAAGTATGATGAGCGTCGAGAGAGATGATGACGATGATAAAAATAAAGAGACAAACCAGTTTCTAAATCGGGATGAACGAGTGCTGCAGAAATCAGCTCGGGCGTATGCGTATTCATTCTGGTGATGTAATCGTGAAAGTCTAAGGTACGTTCATAAAACCATCGAGTAAAAATGAAAGCTCGGCGGCACGTGTATCATGATACAAACAAAACAATCATATCAGACGAACCTATCAAGACCAGAACCCTAATCTTGCCGTCCTTACCTCTACCTCGATGTTTTATGTCGCGCACCCCGGCTTCCTCACCTGCCTTCCAGTCCCATGGACTAACATCATTTCCTCCAGACCACCACCAGCCCCCATCCTTCCGCTCCAGATGTCTCCAGTACGCGAGACTTGCTCTAGAGGCCTCAGCTAGATGATCAAAACGTGCCAGGTTGGGGTCTTTCTGAAGCTCTCGGCGATTCAACCAGGTGCAGACGATGTCCCAGAAAACGAGGAGGAGCAAGACAGAGAACGAGAGGAGAGACAACCGAACGAGAATATGTTGGGGAGAGGATGAAACTCGAAAATTATATTTTGGCGAGCGGCGGGAGAGCAGCGACGGATCCTTAATAGGACGCGTGCTTAAGAACGAGTTGTATAACAAGCCGTCAGGAAAACGACCAACCTCCTTGTGCTCCTCGAACAAGGACATGACTTGTAAGAAACAAGGTCACTCTATTAAGAAACTGAATTGAATGAACATGATACTGATCAGAGCTGGAGAATGGGGAACGGATGGCCTAAGTTATTTCTTATTCATATACTGAAAGACAGGAGCTCACATATCTGGATGGATGGATGAATGGATGAATGAAAGAAAGAAAAACAAGAGAATTTCGCATCGTTCTCATCCTTCTTCATTCTCTATGACTATCTAACAACCGCTGATGCCCGGCTGATGTAAAAACGGGAAGCCTTGGATGAGTGGACGACTATCGGGCACATTTCCAGAGGATTGCAGCCCAGTATTTCACTGTGCCGGAAGCCTGGTG
The DNA here is from genome assembly GCA_014825565.1 of Phaffia tasmanica. NCBI lineage: Eukaryota > Fungi > Basidiomycota > Tremellomycetes > Cystofilobasidiales > Mrakiaceae > Phaffia > Phaffia tasmanica. The sequence continues at coordinate 33,422 of MVAI01000104.1, read as the reverse complement.
CAAGTGCGCCAAGAGGTAAAAGGATGAGCAAATCATTTCTCCGCGATAACCCTAAAATCACTGCCCCGCGAATGGCAGCAGTGACTGCTGCGGTTCAAATTCTACATCGATCATCTGAATAGCGGATAGCTCTATCATTCAATCTACAAGTCTGCAAAGCACACAGGGTAGAAGAAATATATGTGGAAATAGTCTAAGGGAGGGTTGTCAAAAACCGTCTATTGAGGTTGATTTGGGAGAAAGATACTGAACACTAAATAGAAATTGTCGAGAGATAAATTCACACTGAGTCGTGTTGATTAGACTTCGGTAGACACTTATCAAAACCTGTCAGGTTGATCCTGATCATCAGGCAGACCTCCCATCATGCCCTCAGCCACTCCATCCGGTTCTCCAATGAATAAAGTAAACACCGAGGCACCGACAACCGTTCCGAAGAAAGGCGCGACGACTAATGGTTGAAGATTAAACCGACAAGGACTCTCATAAGATTTGTGCCCACAAAACAATTCACGAGAGAAAGCACTCACCAGGAATCCACCTGGCGGTAGCCCAAGACAAACCAAATTAAGTATAATATTCAATTCTAGACACAAAAATCGATTCAAACTAAAACTTAGCGCCTACCAGTAGAAATTGCCATTAAGATTTTTGGCCGTAAAGACTTCGGAGCCGTAAACGAAATAGGTAAAAGCCCTAGGGGCCAGATCTCGAGCTGAATTCGGATCAAAGTGATGGTTTTAATGTAAGTACTCTCGGCTCCCGCAAAGCCATGTAAACCGATGATGCTTACCTGCATTGATACCATATCCTAAGAGCTCACAAACATCACATTAGAACAGACTTGTGCGATCGTCAACTGCACGCAAACTCACCTGTCTGGTAACCAAAGCTGGTTCCGATCAAGATTAAGAGTATGAATACCGCAAAGTGGCCAGATAAGGCCAAGACTTCATTCCGCTTGGAAGTAATAACAAAGATTCCAAACATAAGAAGAGCTGTCGATAAAAAGACGAATTTTGTAATGAGGTATGAGATTTCATGCCTATACGGGAGAGAGTTGAAAAAGAAAAGAAAAGAAAAGAAAAAGAGACTTGCCTGAAGCAAGGAACTCTGAAAAGAAATTAGACCAGAGCGTGGAGTTTGGTAGAGGGTACTGCGTATAGAAAGATTTTTGATGAGGCTCGATTGACATGTAGAACTGAGTAAATGATACTCACAGTGCAAAAAATCCCGGCAGTTGGGCCATGCCCATCGCTAGGGACTTCGCCTCCAGGCACGGTCCTTGAGCCCTTTTCGTATACATCAATTTGATGCTGCCGAGATGTATTTAAAAAGGTGATCAGTATATGCGCTGATATCTTGCAAGGGATAAACTCACAGAATAGCCCGCGTAGACCAGGGCTGCACCAACAAATCCTCCCAGCATTTGACTAAAAATGTACCCAGGAAGCTTGTGAAGAGGGAACCGCTGGCCGTTCCTGTTGAAGAAAGCAAAGCAGAGCGAGACCTGTCGACGAACGAATTATTCAAAGGGCATGAGGTTCTGCCTGATGTGCTCAGTAAATCTACAACTCGTATGCGAGCTTACAGCAGGATTCAAATGCGCTCCGGAGATGGAACCTGCAGTCAAACTCCCCAGCATGACCCCCTTGATCAACGCGACAAATTAAACAGAAATGTTGAAGAGCATTCCGCCCTGTTAGTTTGGTTGCTTGTGGCTCAGTGAGTATAGACCTAGACGACGTACTCCAGCCCCTGTAAGATCGTAAATGACAGGATTCAACGCCTTTTATCAGCATCTTCTGATTCGATGAGATCGGAACAGGGTTAGAGATCAGAAACTAGGAGACAGGCACCAACAGGCAATATTGATACCTAGCCATGATCCATTTTCACCGCCACTCAACAAATACTGAGCAACTACTCCATCTCCCACGAAAACTAGGATGGCCGTTCTGAAGTCAAGTTTTCAAGATGAGTCTTTTTGTATTCTGCTTTTTTGTTTTTGTTTTTGTGTGGACTGGATTCACAGAGCAACTTACCCAATGAATTCGGCGAGAGGCTGTCGATAAGTATGTCTGAAACGAGCAAGTTTATCTGCAAAAGAGGCTTTGGGATATGGTACAGAGGAAGACTGGCTGTGGAGAAGAGGCTGGCGTTCGAGATCTGACATTTTGGTTGTCTTTCTGAAATGGATCGAGGAGAACTCGAGTCAGGTTTGTTTTTATCAGCTCTTAAATGATTACTTGTGATGAAAATCCGGAACAAGAAAATGACAATTGAAAAAAAAAAAGGCATTGGATAATGACATGTACGAACTGTAACCCTAGCAGATATTATATCTCATCGACGCTCCGAACCATCTTGGACGGCATACGTACACGAATATGATTGAGATCCCTCTCATCCAGGTACAGCCTGCCTATCCTTAGCAATCACACCACAGCAATACGAAAACAGTCTATAATGAAAGATATATGGTCCTCCTCCTTGTTAGATCCTATCGTCGGCAGCTTCTCTGATGACGAAGACGACGATGTCGACAATGACACTATCAGCGTTTGTGACGATATTCATTCAAACAAATCTCACCTGTCTAGAGAGCAGACGGAATTAAATCAGATTGATATATCAAGGAGGGAGGAAGACGGGATAGAACTGAAAGAGAACCCTTGGTAAGTATTAGGCTTATAGAAATCAATGGCCAAGTTGCTCACGTGCTAGGTGCGAACAAGTTTGCGCATATACTCATCTTTGAACTTCCTCATATCCCACCCTCTGTGAATCATATTTAGGACAAAGGCGGTGTCAAACTATGCCACAAGAAGAAGCAGAGAAAATCGTCTTGTCAGTATATGCTTGAAAGAAAGCGCCGATTTACCTGGCGAAAACACTGATCCTGCTCATTCTTTGAATCCGCCTCAGAGTTTGTCCTGCCAATCGAATAGATCGCATACGACCTTTGATGGGAATCCACAAAATCCTCTTTTGCCTTCGAACGAGGGCGATCGGAAGGGCCGACCAATTATCCAGTTTCATGATCTAAACTCTTTATCGTCCTTTGAAAAGTTCGAGCCTCTCAAGGCGACTTTGACTGTCTCTCCAAAGCAGAAGGAAGTGCATATGCCTGTCTTGCGAGTCGTTTCGAACAGTAATGAGAGATTATATTCCAGTCATCATGGCCATCAAAAGAATTCAAAGAAGAAGAAAAGAACGAAGATCGAGAAAGAGAATTTGACCAAAAAAGTTGTGTTCGGCAAAATCCGTGAGTAGGTCTCATGGGAGGTATCAAAGAGAGTTAGCTGACTGTAAACGATATCCATCCCTTTAAACGTAGCTAAAAACATTCAACCAACACCGGATTTTCCTATTGTCCAGGGGCTGTACAATCAGGGTCGCATAAAGCAATTTTCAAAGCTTCAGACGACTTACCCATCTCAAAAAACCGAACTCAACCAGACGAACTCGGCTATTCGAAGAACCACCAATATAATAGAAAATGATGACCAGATTCGAGCTGTGTCTGATCTCTCCGATGACTCAATAGAAGAGCCAGTTTTTCTTTACTCCAACAAGAGAAATATCATCGACCTTACCAACTCGATATCACCGTCGCCCCCTAAGAGCTGCTCTTCAACTTACTCCCCAGCCTGTATCTCAACCCAAAATGGTCGAACTAGTAGAATTGGCAAAGCTGCTCTGAGCAATCAGGAAAAAGTCTTGAAGGGACAAAATCTGAAACGGAAATCTTTAAGAGAAAGCAGGTTCGAAAGCAAATACGAACAGATTATGTACGAGGATCGTCGCAGCGCAGGACACAAGAAGAAAAAGTCAGCTCCAGAGCGCCCTTCAACTCATTCAGATACCTCGGCTCCTGACAGACCCAATGGTGAGTATGCATCGCTTGACTGTCAAATCCATCTCCGTACATTCTAACATCTTTTTTTTCTCTCTAGAAAAATGTCTAGCGTTCATACCTCTTCTACCAAGCTCTTTGGTTGGACACACATCCGAGATCTCGTCTTCACAGGCCCTCTCATTATACTCTCGATCCTCTCTGTCCGCACAACCTGAGGATTCATCTACATCATCCGAAGTGCATTCATCTTCGCCTTGCACACGAAAGGACTTGTCTAGATCTCGTGTCAAGCCCTTAACAAGATATCAGAGCTTCTCTAGAGGTAGCAAAAAAAATCCAGCGAGTAAGGATTTAATGTGTGAAGCATCGTCTAGCGATCAACAGGGAATTTGGTGGAACCCTTCAGAAATAAAGTCATCCAAAATGCAACTCAGTCTTCTGACGGAAGCAGCGCCGGGCAGAGCTCGACCAAGTTCTATCAGCATGCCGATGCCAATCAAGACGATAACTATGTCCGGGAGAAAAATCACTCTATGCAAACCTCCGCCGTCTTCATCTTTTCTAAATCAAGGCGGTACTGCAGAGGTGTTTGGAGGGCAAGAAGACATATCAGTGAAGCTGTAGAAGCTGGTGACGTCGATATAGAACAGATCGCGAAGGATCTTAGGGACAAGATGTTACAAGTGAAGGCATCTATATGAGTGTCCATTTCGATTTTGGATAGAATCGCATCTCAAATAAAGATTTTTGCTGCCTATAGTAAGTGAAGGTCAGTGTTTTCTTCCTGTATCTAATCTTGTCAATTCTCTTTCAGAAGCAACGAGCAAAATATGATGTTCTTTATGGATCTATTATCTCTACCGATGATATTGGTCCTACCTGGACTGATAATCCGATGTTCTTCTTGATCTCCTCCAGACGCGCACTCCACTTCAATATCTTTTCCTCCCCCTCTCCCACTTCGCATCTTCCACTAGCTACACTTTCTTGTTCATCCAAAGCATCAATCCCGTGTTCCTTAGAGTGCTCCTCGGCTTCTAGATCTCTACCGATCAGGTGTCCCATTCGAACGGTTGCAAGCTCTCTCGAGAGTTCTTTTAGACTTTTCACTGATTCGTTTTTAGTATTCTCAGAGAGAGCAGCCATGGGAGGTAACTTTGATCTAAGTCCTGGAGGTGGGTTGAGCATGGCGAGAAGCGCGGATATCTGGGCTTTGAGAATTCCGAACTGGCGAGCAAGGGAGGCAGCCAAGGCAAAACCACTGTCAAACCCTGGTTGAAGAGTGGACAGTTTACCTTCAGGAATGCCTTCTCTATATCCATCCTAGAGATAACATATCATGGGCAAGTCTATTAATGAGAAGGACAGAAAGGGTATACCACAAATCCAAACATACATTGGTAAATTTTTCGTCCATTGAAGCCCACTCCTTGTCGGCCATGTTTTGGTTGGTTTTGATTACGAACGATGATGTTGTATCCGAGATTGTATCATCAAGCCAGTCATCCTGATCGTCGAGCGTATCCGAGGCATGGCTAGGAGAAAAAGGCATGACGATGAGTGTTAACCTGAAGAGAGAATATATAGTATGAATAAGACAAAACGTGAAAAAGTTAAATGCGGGGCCCCATACAATCGAGGAACTCATTAAGCCGATGGTAACCGTCCGACGGGTAATCGTTGATGATAATCGATCAGCGATGAACAGACCATGCTAAGATCGGATGGGGGTTAAGAAGATTATCTTCCACCTCTGCCATCATCACTACTCTTTTCCTTGTAACTCCCTCCTTGGTCTAATTCTTTACAACACATTATGCCACCTTTGCTTTATTTGGTGATGACCGCATCAGATGCGGCCGAACATAATGCTCAAGATCCAGATTATATTAGGTTTACCTCGCTCAACCAACTATTGGAGGAAAGGGCCTCGTCTTGCTCGAACGAAATCGCCACCGCATTTGCCGCTCACTCAGTAAGGAATAATACATGGAGATGGGATACTTGGAGTAAGACATATCGTAATTTTTGAGTGCACAGACGACACGCTGATTGCCGTTGAGTCTCTCAGCCTTCGAATCCTTGAGAAGAGAATCCCTCATCCTCGCCAATCATTTGGCTTTGGACCTTCACATCCCAGTTCGAACACCTGACAAAGGACAGAACAGAATGATTGTCGCTCTGCTCTGTCCAAGTAATGCAGATTTTCTGCTGATCGTTTGCGCTTGTTGGCAACTTGGACTAGGTGTCTTGCTTCTTGCGTATGCGATAATCTCCCCTCTCTCTATTCATCTTTTTTCTTCCCGCGTTAGATATTATCGAAGTTATCAAAACTAAAATTGATCTGAACAAAATCTTTTATCTAGTCCCCAAAATACTCCGCAAGCTATAGCGCATCTGTGTCGTGTCACTCAATCAACTCATTTGTTATATCATTCTTCAATGGCTGCTCTCGCACAAGGTGCCTCTTCGGCCTATACATCATCTGAAGAGTCTGCACCTTTACTCCTGCAAATCCCTCAGAGAGAAGTCTGGATCTCGAGCCAAAGATTATCTCTGAGAGAGCAACTCAAGTCGAGCCTCAACTATGAGGATGAGGCAGATACGGTTGCCATAGTTTTTCATACCTCCGGTTCATCAGGTGTACCCAAAGTGAGCGAGTCCATAATACGATAACTATTGATTGTGTACTAATGGTCGCTTTTTAATAATTTGACAGCCTATTTTTCAGAATCACCGATTATGGACCGAGCCTCTGCCTTGTGTCCCTGGAGAGCCTGCATTCACAACTACACCTCTCTTTCATGGGTATGTTTTTCAAACAAATCAGAGAGCGCATAGCATATTTTGCTAATTCAAAACGTCTTGTTCTTCTTTACAAATGCTTACGCAGAGGCATGTCGGACTTTTTCCGCTCTCTCAATAGCAAGAGTGCACTTTATTTTTTTCCTTCCTCGTTGCCAATCACATCATCCAACCTTGTACAAGCTGTTGCTTCTAAAAGCACCCTCAAAAAACCAACATCGTTCCTCTCAGTACCATATATCATTCAGCTCTTGAAAGAAACTGAGGATGGGCTGAAGTTGCTGCAAAAGTTTGAGTTAGTGTCAACTGGGGGGTCTTCGATGCCTAAAGAGGTTGGAGATGACCTAGTCAACCAGGGTATTCGGCTGGTCAGCCGATATGGCTCCAGTGAATGTGGATGTGGGTATACTTCTTGCTTAGGGTAAACGATCTGGCGCTCAGATGTAACTGACAGCTTCTTTCTTTCTGACACGACAGTCCTTATGTCGTCCTACAGAGATTATGAAACAGACAAAGAGTGGAGTTATCTGCGCACAAGTAACGCTGCACTTAAACGCCTCTCTTTTGAGCCTTACGACCACAGAAATTTCTCATTGACCGTGAAATCGGATTGGCCCAGCAAAGTAAGAGTCCAGCCGCTAGTTCACTATATCTGTGTCAGTAAATCTTGATCACTCATCTTTTTTCTCTGCTAGTGTGTTTCGAATCAAGCGGATGGGTCTTACGTTACAGGAGATGTTTTTGTTGAACATCCCACGATTGAGCATGCTTGGTTTCTCTCAGGACGAAGTGATGATGTCATAGTCATGGCAAGTAGCTCATTTAATTACCAGCGATGATTGTGGTCTGCATATTAATTGAAAAACTATATGTTTTCTTAGGTGAATGGAGAGAAAACGTCGCCTGTCCCGCTCGAGGAATCTTTATCCTCAAGTTCTTTAATTGCCGAAGCAGTTCTCTTTGGCGCAAATCGTAATGCCATCGGCGCTCTGATTGTGCCTTCTTCTAATTCCTCCGAGGTCACTCTGAATGATCTCCACCCTTGTCTCGCTCAGACCAACCTTCTAGCACCTTCTCACTCAAAGATCTCTCCCGAACTTGTCCTTATCTTAGCTGCTGACGTCAGGTTCCCTAGATCAAGTAAGGGAAGCTTGCAACGAGGGATGGTGTATCATATGTTTGAGAAAGAGATCGAGAAAGCCTACAAAGGGTTTGAGAGTGGAGAAGAGGAGTTTGCTACTGAGGGTGAAAAATGGGAAGAGGGAACCGATTTACTAAACTTCGTAAAGAACGTCGTTGAAGATGCCTGTGGCTTACCTAAGAGTAAAGAATGCAGCTTTGGATTTGATGAAGACTTGTTTGCAGCAGGCGTCAACTCGCTTCAATCTACTAGAATTCGAAATTTACTTCAAAAGGTTCGTTCAGCGTCTCTTTTCTATACGGAACATGAATTTGTTGATTCGTGGAATCTACTGATATCCTGATAAATTATATGTTCATGAAGAAACTTCCTCTCATTGAACAAAAATTATCGTCAAACATTGTCTTCGAGTGCTCTACTATCAGAAGGTTTGCTCGTTTTTACCTAAAGTAGAAAGTTTCAATTATGACACTTATTCATTCAAAATGTCATTTGTAGGCTCACAAATCACGTCAAACAGCTGCTTGGACAAGAGGCTGACGATGAAGGCCTGTCCTTGGACGAAAGAGAGCTAGAGCATATGCAAGTATTGATCGACAAGCTTGGGGATTTCAAAATCCATAGCAACAATACCTCCACTCCTATCCAGAAAGGGGAGCATGTGGTGAGAATCTATTTTGAATATGCTGACTTTTATCGGCCGTTTAAATTTCCTCTTCTGACACCCTCGTCTTATCGCTCCTTTCTCAGATCTTAACGGGATCGACTGGGTCCTTAGGAGCTCATCTATTAGCTCAACTTTTGCCTTTGCAATCTATCAAGTGTATAACTCTTCTCCTACGCGCAGAATCTATTCCACATGCCTTTGATCGCGTCAAAGCATCCCTGGCCGCTCGCAGATTGTCTCTTCTGAATTCAGATTGGGAAAAAGTGCGGTGTTTGCCAGCTGATCTGAGCAAGCCCGACTTAAGTGTCGGCCATCAGATGTGGTCCGAACTGGCGCGCGAAACAACACTAGTTTTGCATGCCGCTTGGAGCGTCAATTTCGTGGGAAGATTGCAAGGCTTTGTTCCACATCTTGAAGGTCGGTCGTTTTCGCTGAGGCTCCTGGAATTATCTTGACAAGCATGCACTGATGAGTCGATAACGTCGTTTAAACTACAAAGGTCTTTCAAATCTGATAAAAACTATCACTCAGCCTACATCACAGCCAGATTCTCGACTTTACTTCTGCTCGTCCACTGCTTCCATCTTAAATAGAGACTTAGCATGTCCCTTGTTAGAAGAAGTTTCCCTCAACAATAAAGATGCTGTTCAGATGGGATACGGTTCGTCTGATCTTTCAGATGACAGTCTACGTCGACTGATGACAATTTCTGACATATTTGTGTATTTAGCTCGTTCAAAGTTGGTGGCCGAACGTATATGTCTCTCTGCATCGAGAACTTGCTTGCCCCATTCTCGAATCGGAATCCTGAGGCTAGGACAACTTTGTGCTGATACTAAAGAAGGGATTTGGAACGAAACGGAAGGGTGGCCTCTACTATTTGCCAGCATGGAGGTAGAAGGCAAATTACCAGATTTGAGAGAGGCTAGTCTTAATCTAATTCACACTCATCTGTGCTTGATCTATATTCTGACATAAATTGATTGTGTTTCGACATCTGCGCTTGAACGACTCCAGAATCCTGTTTGGCTTCCGGTTGATAAATCTGCTGCTTCGATTCTTGATATTGTTCTTGATCATTTCTCGACTCTGAGCAGACCTCTTACGTATCATATTGTGGCTACCAATCTGTCCACCGAGTTTAGTTCCATCCTAGGTTGGTTCAAGAATGCCGGTTTATCTTTTGATATAGTAGACCCTCGAGAATGGGTACAAGGACTCAGGAAGGCGGAAGAGCAAGGAGGAAGGCAAGATTGCCTCAAGCTATTGGATTTGTGGGAGAAAGCGGTTAGTCTCAACATCATCTGACTTTTAAGTAGAAGGTGTTCCTACTGAATCACTACGTCCGATACGGTTCATAGTACGACCATCCCAGGGATGAAATTGTTCACTCTCTCGTTCCGAACTTTGATGTCAGGAATGCTTCGTGCCACTCTCGAACCCTTGGAGAGAGCGGGCCTATCTCAGAAGAATTGGTGCTCAAGATGGTCGATGCATGGGCACAGAGCGGGTTCTTACACAGACCGATTTCTGCTTGATACAGATGAAAGGGAAAAGGCAACTCGGGACATTCAGTAATATATATTTATCTAAATAGCCATGCGAGACTCTTATCAAGTTGCGATGAATCTTTCCATAAAAGTTTGCTCAGACGACATTAACGAGAAAAGATTGCGAGACGAGAGACTTGAACCATGATAAAATAGGAGAGACTTTGTCAAGTACAGATTGAAAATGAATGAAACATATAAACGAAAGACGAAAAAAACTGTGCAGACCATAATGAAGGTGTTATAAAGAGATTGAGGTCAACTTGCAAGATGAGCGGTTTGTTCTTAGATCAACCATGATGACCACCAAAGTGCAGAGCGAAAGAGATTAGAAATTATAGATTATCAAAAGAAAAAAACCCAAAGAAGTTACTCGGAATGAACATCACGAACAACAGACGACTCTACTGTATGTTGTCCGCTGAGAAAGAAAAGACAAGAAAGTAGAAGATAAGAGAAAAAGCCAACCGTACGAGAATACAATCCAGGTTTGGACATTCATCTTCGTTGGTTTGTCCTTTTCCTCATTCATCAACCTCTCAACTGAGGAACTCTTGGATACCAGCGTTGACGTCGTTCCAGAAATTCTCGACATAACCCTCTGGGTAACCATTCTTGTCCCACCCGAGCGAGAACCAGAGTCGACCGCCGAAAGTATAGCAGAACATAAGCATCCCTCCAGGTCGTTGTCGAACACCGAAAGTCAGATCGTAAGTGTGGATCATCGCATATGTAGTGTAATTAGAAATTGCGTCCAAATTCCCGAGGAAGGAAACACCCATGAGAGCATTTTGAGGAGCTTTGGCAGTGACTAGAGCTGTCTTGGGCGTCGATACCGTCGCAGCAGCTGGAGCAGCAGACGTGAGGTTTGTCTTCTTATCTTCCTTCTTTTCTCGGACGGTATCTTCCAAAGCGACCTTTAATCTCTCAACACCCTCACTGATGGAATTAACAACTCCACCCTCAGCTTTCTCAGTGTTCTTGGCTTTCTCAGCGACAGCGGCAGCGACGGCGTCGTCGTGCTTGGCCCATCCGATTGCCTGTCTCTCCCGAGCGATTGACATAGCCATAGCTCGGGTGATAAGGAATTTAGATTTGACCGCTCGAATTGTTTGGGCTTTGGTCGATTGACATCGAAGCCAGAACGTTTTCGCATCAGGAACGGAAGGAATAAGGAACGATGGAAGGGTGACGTTGAAGTAGCCAACGCATAAGTGGAAGAAGGAGGACGCGGTTGGCTTAGGAGGTCTAAGCGCTCCACGAAGGTTGATCGCAGAGTAGAACATTACAGGAAGCTCGTTGTTGGCGTCTTTTCTTCGAGCCCAAGCGATGTTAACTAGCGCGAAAGCCGCGTGAGCAATTGTTACTCCCTGAGACTTGCACTTTTGTAGAGCAATAGCAGTTGTCTTAGTGTCGTATACCCTGGTATCTACAAACGTCCGTCTGGAGTCGCCAGTCTGGACCTTAGGAAAAGATTGGCCACCCTACAAAACGCCCCAAAGGGAGACAATTTAGGAAGAAAAGAAATCACATGTAAGATGGATAGTGCCAAACATGTTCATCATAATAATTAAAGTAAAATAATGCAAAAATTGAACGAACGATCTGCTTGGCCTGGTTATTCATGAATTCGACTTGGCCGATAGCATGTTGGAACTTTCCCCATGATCGGGGAATGGCCAGCCGGCGTTCAGTGCTGACTGGGATAGGGTTGGCCTGTGTAAATCAGAAAATATGAGAATGTTGAGCCGTAAGATATCACCCGCCTGAGGACAACACCTTTCCTTTTAAAGTGGCTTCAAAGTCAGAAAAGCGAACCTTTACGAGAACTCTAGCGTCAATCTCGGTCTGAACAAGAGCTCCCAGGTCTTCTTCGGTCATGTCGTTGGCGATCAGGGTCAAGAATTCATTAGCGATGACGGCAAAACTAACACCGTCACCAAGGAAGTGACCGGCGAAGAACATGAATTCAAAATGCTTGTTTTCCCCGGTCACTCCAACCGTAGAGGCAGGGTTAGGGAAGACCGTTCGGGTGTCTTTTTCGCCTTCTTTAGGAGCAGGAGGCGTGGAGATCGATATCTTGGCAAGAAGTTTGTCAGAAAGAGTTCGAGGTCCATTCAAAAAAGTATCCACAAGTTCTTGTGTTCGGAAGAAAAGAGGATGGATCAGATAAAGCCTATGAAGACAGAAAGTGCCATTTACAAACAGAGCATCACTCACCGTCTTTGGTCTTGTCGACAGGGAACGTGGCAGATGCCTTTGCCCCCAAAATGGCTTCGGCAGTGGTGCGAGGGAGTTCGTGGCTACCCGTAGAGGAGTTTCAAACAAGAAGCCATGGAGAATCAGTTGATGTCGTTGATATACGAGCGGGAGCGCAGCAAAATCCCATCAGCTGTCTCGCCTGACATCAACCGGGGCAACATACTGGGAAAAGCAGTACGTGTAAGTGAAAGCAAGACATACACAAAGTAGATGTCATCCAGAGCACGTTGATCGACGACGGATCCGAGGAGAGGATGTCTGATTCGAAGAAGCGCCCACACAAGGAGCACACGGGATGGAACAAATCGGGCAGGAGGAGCATACAGTCGAAGATGAAGGTACCTAAATATGAATAAAGGAAACAAGAAAAAAACGGAATTAGAACAAAACTCATGAACATGCTGGTTGCTCGGGAACAAGAGAGGAAAAAGAAATTGTCGAGGAGAAAGCGCTATTATGTTATCATGATAGAATCGAAAACCGATACGCAAGTCACATCGTTGATGACCACAACAAAGGCAAGAGGGAACGCAATCTAATTGTAAAGAATAAAAAAAAGGCTGAAGGAGAAAACATACATATCGTTGACTCCTTCAGCTCTTGACGGCAAGTAGTAGCTGACCTCAGCTTGTCCAAGTTTTCGCTCCCACATGTGCCTATCAGGCTCGGCTGTGATTTGGCTGAAACCTGCGGATTCAAGTCCTGGAGAGGGAGGAGGGTTTCCGTTCTGTTCGGGTAACCCAAGGAGTGAAGCCGTGACGACGTCGGAGGCCGTTCTAGCGTGAGTGTAGTTGCTCATGACTTTGAGAAAGAAGCTGAGCGAGAGATATGGGTGACAGGAAAAAAGAAGGTATGGAGAGAGTGAAGGAGAAAGGAAAGACGATGAAAGGTGTGAGGGTGAGAGTAAGAGAAGGAAATATAAGAGGGAAAGGAACACAAAAGAGATGGGGATCTCGGGTGAGGCACAAGAAGGGCGGATTGAATTTATAGGGACAAGACAAGAGAAACAGATCGACAGGCTAGAACGCGTTTGTTCCTAATTTTGTGCACACAGGCCCCAGACCACGGAGAGGCACGCGTCGGGAACGCGACAGGGATAAAACTCTAAAACAGCCTAAATGCCCTGCTTATCGATCTATAAATCTACGTGCGTAGCCGGTTCATGATAAATTGAACCCTGCTCAGTCACTTCAGATCTGCCAACTCTTTAAAGACCCATGAATTGGTTCCAATGACCAAGACAGAAGGAGAAATCAACACGATAACAGAAAAGGTAGGGAGACAAAGAAAATATTTTAAAACAAAAACAAGAAAAGATTATAAAAAAGAAGAGGGAATGAAGTATGAAGATCCAGACAAACAGACACCAAAGTAGAATATAGTCAAGACGACAGAACAGATAGGATAGGAGGAAGATAAAAGGTATCGATTATTTAATACCGCATCTTAGAGCCTCGAGGTTAAGTGCCACCTAGACGACGAGGTATATGTCCGTAATTAATACTGATTCCTGCGAGAACGCGATCTGCTCACCCGAACCAACGAGTGTGGCGCTCTCAACAGAGACGTCCGATAGATTGCCCCCGCCAGCGACGAATCCAACTTGAACCGGGAAGACCTCATCGACATCTTCGACCCCACTAACAAACATCTCAAGCGTCCCTGACGGCGCATCCTCGTCGATCGTCTCGGTAAACCACTCCAAAGCGTTCGACCGCGAGTTGAACGACCACGAGCCTGTATGGGATGACACCCTAGGCTCAGCACCCTCCCTATGTTCGTAACCATCATAGAGGCGCACAACTGAGTAAGCATATGTTGAAACAAAAAAACAAACAAACAATGATAAGACTAACGGAAGCGGTATCGAAATGACGACATTTCGGAGAGTCAAGTGCTTAGCCTCAAGCTCGAATTCAATGTTGATGTCACAGCCATCATTCGAAGGACTAGGCCAGCAGTTGACTAATTCAGATTCCATCGTCGAGCAAGAAAATCACACACGGGGGTTTAGCAGCTACCACTTGACAAAGAGAACGACAAGTTACCATACGAGAACAAACTCACTAGCTAAAGGAACAACCGCTTCGTTTACTCCCTCTAATTTCCACTTGACAACACCCAACGCCTTACCGACAGGAAAGTCTCTCGCCGGATCTTTCATAGCAACCACTCTTTTTGATCCGGCCGAACCAAACTTGGCCACCTGGGGGTGCTGCTTGAACTGAATCTCGGATGCGAACGCCGCAGAGCTTGTTGGATTCGCCAAATTCAACTCAAGTTTCGCCAATGACGGATCTGTCACTAACAGGTTCAGGCTACCTCGCAGATCGAGATGCGAGATTCCGCCGTCCCGATGAAGGGAAAGTGACAGGGTTTCAGAAATCGAGATGTGGACGCTAAGAAAATTAATTGACACGAGCGGTAAGAATGAACGGCATTTCTTTAAGTCAATATATATACATCAAGGAAAGCATAGAAAAAGAGAAAAAGACCTACCTCTCTTGATCAACCTTGTCCAATACTTCGATATCCGGTCCTGCAAGTGACTCGTTGTGATAAACTTCCGCTGGCGAAGAGGATCCTCTGATCGGTTCATCTTCCTGAACCTCATTTGCAAGCGCACTTAACAGGTCGGCCTGCTTAGGTTTTTTGCCAAGTTTCATACCAGAGTTCTGGAATGCCGGTTTTGATACGCTAGCAGGGGAGGATGTTCTGACCAATTCAACCATTGACCAATTCAGCGACTGGAAATTGAGAACGGTATACGTTCGAGGCTAAAGGACAGATATGAAACTCACCTAGAAATTGCAGGGGGTTCATAACGGGGCTGTTGGGGAACAGGCGAGTAAGGGCTTCCTCCTCCGGCTCCGAAACCACCAGAATGACCACCCCCGTTCATACCACCTGTTGCTCTATTCATCCTAGCGGTTTCTCGACGTTGCATCTCGAGCTGCTTGGCTCGCCTCTTCATCTCCTCTTTGACCTCTGCTTCTTTGTTCTGGAAGTTGAGAATTAGATATTCAAGAGCGATGTTTACAAAATAGTTAGAAATGAATACTTATACAGTTGAGAGAAGATGTGCCAATAGAAAGAACGAACTCGGGCGATGATCTCTTGGACCTTTTCTTCGTGACTCTCTGCCTCCAAGACGGCTCGTACTTGTTGCACGTTGACGTTCTCTCTGTAGCCAAGAGAGACGATCTCGTCGAAAGCGGCAATTAAATCAAAAGCGTGATGAATGATTGTCGGTTCATCAACCGAAGATCGAAGCAGATCTGAAACGCATCGAACGAGAAGAGAAAGAGTTGAAATATCCTGTATAGAGGAAAGTTATTATTGAGGCATGAGTGTCATCAATTTGATGAGTTGCTGAGATGGAGTTTAAACTGAAAAGATTCAGGAGAACGATAGAAGAAGGCATACCTGGAGGATGTTACTGCTTTTGGTAGTAACAATTAGAAGATAGAGATCTTCCAAAGGCTGGTAAACGTAACGGACTTCAGGGGTTTCGATAGTAGTATGTTGGCTGCCAGTTGGAA
Organism: Phaffia tasmanica; assembly: GCA_014825565.1. Taxonomy (NCBI): domain Eukaryota; kingdom Fungi; phylum Basidiomycota; class Tremellomycetes; order Cystofilobasidiales; family Mrakiaceae; genus Phaffia; species Phaffia tasmanica. Next base: position 17,593 of record MVAI01000104.1, on the reverse strand, counting down.
TGAGCTTGGGGAACGATGCGAGGAGACCTTCAATTCGGGACCGAGGCATCTCAAGAAACTGCCGAGAGATGATCGCTGTTGAGGTTGAATATACAGACCAATAAACAAATTAAACCCTGTCGACACGAATTCTTGAAAATTTTGTTGATTTCAAGAAGAAAGAAGCCAAGGGACCATGGCAGAGAAGGTGATATGAGAATAGAGGAATACGTACGCTTCCCGGATTTAGTGACAACAGAAGCGGCGAGAACGACCTGAGATGAAATAACGAGGAGAGTTGTGATGTAGAAAAAGGATAAGGCAGATTGAATGAGACTTGCAAAACGAATAGAATTATGCAGCTTTAGATAATAAAAAACGCTTACCATAGCTTGCAGATGATCAAGACGGGTGGTGAAATGACAAAAAAAAAGAAAGGCGTGAAAGATGTTGTTGGTTGGGCAAAGAAAGAAGACAAGGTCGGGATGGGAGATGGGGAACGCCAGCACAGGCGAAGATTTCTATTTGAGATAATACGAAAAGACTGCGCTTTTGTAGTCCTTCTTAGAATTTCATCGACCATACCTTATAATCTTTCTTTCTCTTTCTGGTCTATCTTCGTTACATACACACACACACACACTCTCTCTCTCTCTATCGTAATCAACCATGTCGTCAATTTTTGGAGGGAAGTCTGCTAACGGTGTCGCTTCTCAGCCTGGTTAGTCGAATGCATGATCCTCCTTTTGAGCTTTCTTCCTCTTTGGCAAGTCCTTCTGAGCCTTCATACTGACCAATTGATGGTTGTGGTGCTCAAAAATTCGTAGATATGCAAGCTCGAAAGGCAGAGATCATGGAACAGGTCAAATCGGAACTGCAACTAGCCAACGCTCAAGAGTTGATAAACGTTTGTTTTATTTTGTCAAACCTCAACATACTGTGCTGAACTAAAAATTGAAAAGAGTGCTGATTGACTAGTTACGATGGACGTGTGACGGTATATAGAAAATGAACGAGAAGGTAAAATTAACTTTAGGTCATCGTTTCGATTCCCTACCTTTTTGGTCATGTCGCTGATAACAAACCTTCTCATTGACAATAGTGCTACCAAAAATGTGTCCCCAAACCAGGTGCTATGCTGACCATGTCAGAAGAGGTGTGTCTTGACCCATGAGTCCTATCAGCTGATTACCGGTGTTCTGAGCCTCTTGCCTTGCCTGCTGTCTCCTTTCCCTTGCGTCCAGACTTGTTTATCATCGTGTATGGACCGATACATGGAGGTAAGGCGCTGCTGTTTATTTTCATTCTTTATTTTTGTTGTTGATAGTGTCATTAGGTTTGACTAAGTTAGACTTTTTTTTCTACATATTAGGCTTGTAAGTTTCTGTCTAACTCACGAACATTCGCTCGATGAATGGATAGTCAAGTAGGGCGAGAGATAGAGATATTGAAGAGTACTGGCAGTGATCTCAAAGCTGATATGATCTCACCGACAAATCGATCGAATGGCTTTATCTATCATAGTTAACGTGTACGTCCTTATAAATATCCAATTGCACTAGCCGTTTCTGAACTCATTCAAAATAAATACTAACGTATGCCGAGTTTCGGTTGATTTTCTGCATTTACAACCGAACCATAATCTTGTCCAGGGTCTCCCGAAGTTACGTCGCTCGGTTATCGAAGGAGCGAGGACAGCTCGGCTCTGCCGGAGGTGGCATGCTTGGCGGAGATTCATCGATGTCCGGATCAAGTTTGTAGACGTTATATGAAATTTGCAAGAACGAAAAAGAGCCCTCAACGACTATCCAAGAATATTAACAACCCAAAATCAAGCACAGTTCACTTCCATAAAGCCCTGCAATTCATATGAAGAGTTTTACCATCAGTGTGCGCGTGTCATCAACTAGTTTAATCGTCAGAGGCAGATATCATGACAAGTAACATTCGTTTTGGGGATAAAGATGTCCTATCCATTTTTTTAAGTATTATTTTCTTCAAACCGAATATTTACTTCTAAGAATGTATCATAAGAGATGAGAGAGCAAAAAAGAAAAGAAGAAAAAAGATAGCGAAATTTGAGACAAGACAAAGAAGGCACTCGCTTTACCCTAGACATTGGGCACAGGTCTACTGTTGGCCAATATCTTCCGCTCTGCGCCTTCTTTGCTTTCTCATCCATCCACTTTACTGATCTATTCATCAACCCTCCTGTCTCACCTCTTTCTCGAGTCGTATTCTTCTCAGAAAGTCTAAATTGAACCCTGGATCTTCTCTCCTACTCCCTCGTGCCATCTCGACTTGAATTGATCGGCTGACAATCCAATCATGTCTCTCCTCACTAGATGGGCAAAGATAGGCGGCAAAGATGCGGCCTCAGCTTCACAATCACTATCGGCACCGGGCGAATCAGTCGAGTGGGGTCGAGACGAGCATCTCTATAATTCTGATGCAGAAGAGAGATTTTATGGCATGGAAAACGTTCGTACAGCCTATTTATCTTGAGCAGCTATTCATCAGCTTTCTCCACTCTTTCGATGCTACCTCCTTCATTCCTTCGCGTGCTATCATCGACTGGACTTGTGCTCAACCTTTCTTATGGAGAATATATTTTTGATCATGCGATGAGCACGCTCTACCCTATGGACCAATGCTTTGTATACTTATACAACATGACGAGCAGATGGAAGGATTGTCATTTCAGTCGTGGTCATGATATTCAACAAAATGGACTGATCGTATGATATTTATTTTCCTCTTCTATATGGCCTTTCAATCATCGTACAAAAATGGAACATACAAAACATTCAGTTTGGGAATACCTGGCAAGTGTTTACTCCTTCCTTTCCATTCCTGATGATTTTTGGGATCAGGCTAATCCTTCTTGTGTTTGTTCCTTTACTTTGGAGTAGTTATGCCAACGCAATCCTCCAATCACTGTATCACTGTCAACCCTTCCGAGATTGCGTCAACACCTATCCATCCTTGACTACTCCTTACATCCCCAATTCATCTGCTACATCCCTTTCTTATCCTTCTGTTGTACCACCTAGTCCAGAATCGCTCGGAAAATCTCCTACAACTTCAATCCCCCCTCTTCAATCTCCTCCCGCAACGTTGAACGGGTTATCTTCATCAGCTAACAAGTCCCGGTGGTCAACCGCCCTTTCCAAACGAAATTTAACTCCCACGGATCTTTCAGCCTCAGCTTCTCCAACGTCTACTCATGTTGATCAACTCTCGATGTCTCAAACTGGACATTTCAACCATTCTCGAACCAGTGTTCCCGCGCCGAGCTTGTTCGTCGCGTTACAGTCGTTGTTTCGACAGATTGCAACCATGCCTATCGAGTACGGAGTGAGTGCTGCGGATCTCAGTACTAGCGTTAGTACGGCAGGAAGCACAGGTCAAGGCGCCGGATATTCTCTAGGTACAGCTGCTAGCGGAAACGGAACAGCAGGAACAAGTCCGGGAGACATAGGAACTGGGGTCGTCGCTCCGGCTACCTTCATGGGAAAACTTAAGATGGAAAATGAGATGTTCAGAGGAACGATGCAGCAGGTCGGTCTTGTTTCTTTACCTTGATTAGTGATTGATCTTTCTCATGTATAACAGTGTCAGGTCTTGTTGAGTTGCTTGGAGGAAGCTGATGACCATCCTTTGGCCCTCCGGACTCCTAGGACGCACATGAGTTTTTGAATTACTTATTGAACAAGATTGGAGAAGACTTAGAGATGGATTACAAGGAGAGAAAGTCAGCAGATGAACTGAACTTTAAAAAACTTGGAACAGAAGGAGAGGATACGATAGATAGCCGTCAGTTTTGATCGTCATTTCTATGTTTGCTTTCTTCGTTTTGTTGATAAGTAACCCCAAAATATGCTATTTGGCGCAATGCTGAAATTTCTCATTGTTCTGCTTTGGACAAAACTGGTCTTTGCTCATTGGTAAAACTATAGTATCAAGTTCCATAGCTTCTCTGAGCACCGACCCTTCGATGAGCGTAATGTCTTCCGCGAGAGGGGCAAAGCAATCTTCTCAACCTGACCGCTCAAAAGCTGGTCCAGAACCAACTTTTGTCCATAAGTTATTTGAAGGCACATTGACCAATGAAATCCGTTGTCTGACTTGCGAGACAGTTCGTGCTTTTCTGTCCTTGCAGTCAAAAAAAAAATAGACTACATATGACGGTTCTGTTTATACTGACTTTCCTTTCATATGATAAACTGATATAGACATCTTCAAGAGACGAACCATTTATAGATCTTTCAATCGATATCGAGCAAAACACCTCCATCACTGCCTGCCTCCGGCAGTTTTCTGCATCGGAAACACTTTGCGGCAAAAACAAATTTTATTGTGATAATTGCTGCGCTCTGCAAGAGGCTGAAAAACGGTATAGCCCATCTGTTACTGTTTCATTATCTATTTAAGCCTGCTAAGGATGGTACAATTGATAGCGTGTGATATATCGATTTATCAGAATGAAGGTCAAGAAGCTACCGGATGTGTTGGGACTTCATCTCAAAAGATTCAAGTATCAAGAAGATTTAGGTCGATACATCAAGCTGTCATATCGAGTTGTCTTCCCCTTTCAACTTCGGCTGCCTAACACTAGTGATGATATAGACGATCCCGACCGGCTTTACGATCTTTTTGCGTTTGTTGTCCATGTAGGAGGGTATGTATATATCTTGACATTTCGAAGCTCTGCTACTTGACTCATTTTTTTACTCGGCCTTTCGATTCCATCCTATTACAGAGGTCCGCATCATGGCCACTATATCGCCATCGTTCGGACTAATGCCGGCTGGATGATGTTCGATGATACCAACGTTTCCCCTGTGGAGGAGGCCGATATACAAAAATACTTCGGAGAGTCTGCCGCTGGATCTGGCTACGTGCTCTTCTATCAGGCTGTCGACTTGAACCTCTCTTCTCTTGGATTAAGTAAACGAGAAGTACCCACCTCTACAGTACAGCCGCCGGTCAAGACGTCTATGAACCACTCTACACATGTTCCCTCCCTACAATCTCTTCCGAACAAAGACCAAGAAATGACACTGTCCTCCTCAGTTCATTCCTCTCAAGTAGCAGAAAGTGAGACACCGTCGTTTCCTCCAATACTTGAGTTTCCATCTCCGAGAAATTCTGTTCCATCCTCCACGTCGACAACGAAAGTCGAACACAGCACCGGTCAGACGTCCTCTGCTGTCCCTTCTTCTGCTGGAATACCGTCCTCCAATTTGACATCCACATCGACCTTGAATAGGCCTAGCATGGCGACGAAGCGTACTATCTCTGGAGGTGGGAGCAGCATCTTGAGTCAGACATCCGCTGTTGGATCAGGTACTACAAACCCACCATCGGGTGTTGCCAATGGTGGCGGTAATCTGGGAAAAGAAAAAGACGGCACTAGTCGGAACTGGTTTGGCCGTAAATCAGATAAGTCAGACGGAAAGCGATTGTCTCAGTCTATGTCTTGGTATGGCGGTCTGCCCTCAATATCGACGTCTTCGTCAGACCATACATCGCCAACTCCCTCTGTTCGAGAGCGAACATCCACTGCTCCAAATGTTCCTTTCACTCCAAGTCTGTCCACAATTGAGTCTTCTTCGGCCTTGACCGATCAATCAGCTCAAATTCCCAACGCCAGCAACACCTCGTTCCCTAATAATTTACCAACACACCCTGTCTCTCGATCGGCTGTTGTCAGTCCGATCTTGGATCGCAATCAATCTCGTGCTTCACAGCCTTCGTCACCTAACATGAAATTGCATCAGCTTCCACATCTGATCACCACCAATGTTCAAGAGAATAATTTATTTGCTTCAGGGGCCTTACTTTCTTCCCAAGTACCTGCGGATGCATCCTTCCACACCTCTCAAAACCCTAACTCCAAGGGGTCCGTTTCCGTCCCAGTATCTCCTGTGGCGCGACCAGAGGTTTTAGGCTTAGGATACCAGCATCACGTTCCCACTCGAATGGGAAAGGAGACAAAGGAAGAGAAGAAAGAACGGGAAAAGGCCGCCAAAGAAGAGTCAAAAAGACAGAAACTTGATCGCAAAAGTAGTCATGGTACGATGGGGCTCGGCAAGATGGGAGGTGGGTTGGGAACGATCGGCAGGAGCTCCAGTATGGCCATTCGAGCCGTTGGGTTTGGTCGAAAAGACAAAGAAAACTAGTTGTTCTTTCCCTTGATATTTACATCTATCGTCAATTTTGTCATCTACCCCGCTTATGAGCATCTCACTTTCAATAGATCCTGTCGTTCTGTTTGCTTTTCTCTTTCTATCTTCTACTTCACTGCTGAATGATGAAAGGTTTCTTCTCTATATAGTTTTTGCACGTTTCCTCGTTTTGTTCTGGCCCTCGCATTTTGATGTTACCACTGCACGTTTGTTCTTCTTGATATCGTTCGTGTCATATTCATTTCCTCTTGTCCATGATGTTGTATCACAAGGGCTTCATCTTATGCTGCTTTGTGTATTCGGCCCACATTTTGTTGTGCACGTTCTGTCTTTGAACATGTGCGTTCTCGCACTCTAAGGTCCCAGATCCCTGATAATTTTTTGAAGATGGCGTCTATCGCGATAGTTTGAAAATTGAAACTCATAAATACACTATGAATGAATTCAAAACAGGGAAGGGGGTTACAATCCAAATTGTTCACTCCACGTTGACGTTGTTTGGAGCGATACAAGCATCGTGGCCCTCATCTAGTCGGGCCAACTCCTCCATATCTTCTTCGGTCAGCTCAAAGCCGTAAACGTCAGCGTTGGACTAAGTACCATGACAGATAGATATATTTCGTTTCAAAAATATCAGGACCAATTGTTTTTTCTTAAGAATAAAAAACAAAAAGTATGAAGGGCTCGGAGCTTCAACATGAACACTGACTTTGATTCTCGAAGGTGTGTCGCTCTTAGGTAGAGGGACGAAGCCCTTTTGCAAGCTCCATCGAATCAGAATTTGCGCAGCATCAACGGAATGCTTCTTCGTGAGACGAGCAATGACCGGGTGGTTGTTCTGCTGTGCTCGGACAAGAGGACAATATGCCTAAAAGGGTTTAATAAAATATGGAGTGTCGATCGAGGAGATAAGTAAGTGAGGCCAGCTGAGAGCATCGCAACCATGATTATACGATAATGAATTCACCTGAACTATGATACCTTCTTTCTGGCAATACTCCACAATCTCCTTCTGCTGGCAAAAGGGATGAAGCTAAATCGGGTACACAACAGATGGAACGTCAGCTTGATTGTAACGTCATCTGTACCCTTCTTCAGTACTAATAAAAGAATGGATAGTGTACATGCCTCGATCTGGTTAATAGCAGGCTTGGTTTTAGAGTTTTCCTTGAGTTGTTGGAGATGTCGTACACCGCTGTTTGACAAATCGAAATACCCTTGATATTAGAGAATCAAAGCACTTCTTGAATCAGAGCAAACCTTATTAAAGTTTTTACCTACAAACTGATATGATGAGGGAACAGATCGTCAGCGCTGCTAGCAACCTATAGCTGTTGGTCGAACAAGAGATGAATCAGACGAACTTTGAAACTCCAATAGATCGAGTTTTACCGTTCTTCTTCAGTTTCTCGAGAGCTTGCCACAGGGTCAACCTGCCTGTATATCAACAAAATGAGAGAATATGTGAGGCCTTGATCTCTATCATCCGATAGTAGACAATTATCGAAACCTAAGCACACACCTTCAGGCCCACAAGTTGGTGTGTGGATAAGGAATAAATCTACACCATCTTCCAAGCCGAACTTATCGACTCCTTTCACTATGTTCTCATACGCTTCTTCTAAAGACCAATTGGCCGATCCAACAATTTTGGTGGTGACAAAGATCTCGTTTCGTGGAACAGAGGACTGTCTAATCGCCTGACCTACTTGTACTGTAAAAAAAAGTTCAAAGCCGTATAACAATGAGATGACACATAAGGGTTTGCAACACGGAGAGCATTGAGAATAGAGTTGCCCACCTTCATTTTTATAATAACCTGCGCTGTCGATATCTGTAGAATTAATGGAGTATGAAAAATCAATCCAGTCATCATTCTGCCTACAATAATCGCCCATTATACGGACATGACAGCTTGAACTACTAACGTCGATATCCAGATTCCAGAGCTATACTCGTTCGCCAAACCAACGAAGTCAAATCAACAAACCCGCGTCCATTCAAAATTGATTGTTCGACTTACCCGTGGTGCAAGACTTGACACAAGTGTCCTCAGGAGAAAGATAAACACCAAATCCTAGACGGGGCATATGAACTCCAGAAGTAATCTCCAGAGAATCTTGAAGGGTAAAAGGCATATCCAAGTGTTCAAAGATTGATGTTATGAATCGATGAGATGGTGATGGTCAAAGTTAAGATATTGTCAATGCATAAACCATTTGATTTGCCGCTTTGGCTTTTTTATTCTCTTCTAAGGGTCATCTTTCACAGTTCAAGCCCCCCTCCCCCGGGATTATCCACTAGTGATTGTTTTGTTCAATCTAGATCTGCCCGCTAGATATCGTCATTTTACTATAAATCGAGAACCAAGGATTGATCCGATCCGAGGTTCGGCAACTGGATGACGTCAGAGCATATCAACCCTAACTTCGAATCAATTTGAGGAATTCGATGTCCTATGCACTAGTGGACAATCGTCACTGTCGACATTTCATCGAGTATAACACCATCCAAATATCACAAAATATTCATTAAGAGGACAAAGATTAAAAAAAATAAAAAAATAAAAAAAATGATAATCTACTCCAAACTGTCCCCACTTGGCATCTCAGTATTGTCTCTAAAATCAATTTGTACTTCTACAAAGTCTCGATCGAAATTTCAACACTCAAATACTCGGGCCGTACTGACACTAGAAATAAGAGAAGAAACAGAGTGTTTAACCCTAACTGCCTAAGATGCCATACCCGTGATAGAAAAGATAGGTTGACGTACTTTAGTCTACTCCAACCAGTGCCCGTCGTGAGTTTCCAGATCAACAATGCCGACACTTGAAACATCATGCCTAAAAACGGCATCGGATCATCAATATCAAAGTTGGGGTCCCTCCAGAACCAGCACTGGTCCTGAGGTTCTGTGATTCCTCGGAACGCATTGGAGAATGGCGAAACGGTCAACAGTGGATGAATCTTGCTTCGAACAGACTGTGGAAGAAGGAAAGGTAAAATCCGAGAAGGTATGTCATGAGCGGCCCAACTTCGGGGAGCTGTGTTGACAAGAGGTCGGATGATTTTCCCATCTTCAAGCTGACCAAGAAGAGCCTGGGCAAAAGCAATTGAAGGTAAAAGAAGGGCAGCTGTATGGATCCGAGGGTTGCACTCGATGACACTGTATAAGAAGATATTATTGTCAGATGGTGCACAAATATAATATCGATCGCTTACTGAATTACTCACTAAAGATCCTTTTGATTAGAGGCCAGGATAAAATCAAGGGAAAAAGGACCAGATATGGGCCTTTGGGAAGCGTATTCGGGAGACTCATTGAGCTTGGTAATTAACGATTGAGTGTATTCTTCAGCCTTTCGACCGACTTCAGTATGGGTAGCATCGTGGTATGTCATCAACATGTCCGACTAATTGGGTTGTATAACCGACAAGATGAGTATACATTCCGTGAGAAAGATTCCTGAAACGTCCTGTGAATATTAAAAAAAAAACTTACGCTTGGACAACAGACAAACGCTGTGAGCTTCCCATCGACCACAGACGAATGAGTGCACCATTCAGTACCACCGCCAACGAACTGCTGAAGCGCGTACGGCGTCTCCTTTCCAATTGAGATTCGAAGGCTCTCAAGCCTTTTTCGTGTTTGTGTCAACTGTTCGTCATCATTTTCCAAGGGGTAGGTGGTGAGGTCACTTCGACCCGTGTCATCCCCGGCATCGCTAAATTTGAGAATCAGAGGCTGGGAGGAAACCTTTATGACTTCCAGAGCATCCGAAACCGAATGGATTGTGTGAGATACAGGGGCCAAAAGTCCACCAAGTGAGTTGACAAGATTCATAAATAAGTCCTACAAGAAACCAGAAAGTCTGAGATGAGATACTTGAACATCTATCGAATTGGCAAGAAGGAAGACAGAAGACAATGACCAATGAAGAGACGCACTTTTTCATGCAGGGTTTTGGCTAGCTGTGGGCTTTGAACGATCGCACGAAAATCCTTGATGTTTGCCTTCATCATTTCAGCTGCTTTCGCATCTTCCACAGTTGTATGCGCACCCGAACAGGGAATGAACCACATACAACCCTCTTCCCGCGCAACTTGAGCCAGGGCCTGAACGTAAGCTTCCTTTCCAGCAGAAGAGGATGTGTTAGGAAGAAGTTGAAACTTCGAGACAGAGGATGAGAACCGAGTTGCGCAGACATCTCCCCAGCTTTTGAGTTCAAAGCCAAAGGAAAAATCGATCAGCTTGCAGTCGAATTCAATCTTTTCGAATGCGAGTTGAAACTCACCCTTCCTCTTCTACAAGGATAACTCTAGCTCCCAATTTACTCATCGCTCTGGCTACGGTCAAACTCTTATTCATTCGTCCACCGTTTATCAAAACAGTGACGACCTTTCCATTAGAGTCTAAGAGTGGTTTTGCATTACCCGTCAATGTCTTACGATAAGAGGCAACTAAATACACCCCAATGGTGAGGGCTAGAGTAAATGGGAAGGTGATCACTATAAGCGCGAGGCAAAGCACAGAGCAGATCCAACTTTGAACATTGGTTGGTGTCAGAGATGACATGATTGCCGAAAAGGTGGGGTGATCGACTTGTAGACACAAAGACAAGGAAAAGTAGGTAGATATTAGTAGAGACCTAAGGCGATTTTGAGTCTTGACTTAAAAAGAAGGGATCAGAACGCCGCAGAGCAAACGAACGTCAAAGAGATGAAGATGGGTCATAGATGGTCGATTGGGCGCGACAACAGTTTCATCACTCGATTTTCGGCCCGTCTATCCGCGATCTGGCGATACATCGGGTAATGTTCACATCGGGGTTAATCAGAATTGTATTCGGCTGCCACGTTACGATCGATAGAAACATTTTGTTTTAAATCGTTTAGCCGTCGATGCGCTCTGTAACTCCAAACAAATCGATCTTGCAACATCCTTCTGTCTTGTTTCTTTGATGTATTGCCAACAATATACATGAGCATAAATACGCCATGACTTGATATTTTGATACAGCTACAATATGGCAAGATGATATCTAGTAAGATGAGGGCGTCAATCAGACGGGCCGATGAGTTCAGGTTCAATAATCTATTGCTCAACTCCCGTACAAACAGTAATCTCAACACTAGCGTTGTTGCAAAAAGAAATGTGAAATTTCAAAAGAAATTCCAAAAAATATTAGGGATCTGTCCAATCGAAATTAAGAGACACAAGATATGAATTGTGAATTATGAAGAGATTGGACGAACGCATCCTCTTCGGCTGTGTAGGGATCCCAAGACTTGAAGAGTCGACTTTCGTACTTCAGTTCCGGCACACCCTTTCCCTCCCACTCGCCGCCCTTTTTTGAGAACCAGGCTTTCCGGTCTGCGACTGAGCCCCGAACGTACTTCAGGTAAGGAGGATTACCGGGCTACAAACAAAGCGCAAAATTTCAGATTGGACGGTCGAAAGGAGATATTGAATTGAGCTAACCTTGATGACATTACTAATCGTTGTAAGTCAGAAGATTTTTCATCAAGTCAGTATTAAGCCTTTCCTTTAAAGCCGATGAGATAAATAAAATGAAACAAACTCGGCAACAATGGTGGTCCCGGGACCAATTAAACCGAGCTGCTCCATGGCTTGAAGGTCTGGCGTGTATAGAGGTTTGAGATGGTCCAAAAAGAGAAAGTCAAAAGTCTCATTGAGACCAAGGCCGAGTGTCTCATGAAGGTTTTTAATGGAGTCCGAAGAAGCTCCAACGATGATCTATATACAACGAGTAGGGATCGAAGTTAACACTTTTGTCATCACACAAACAACACACAAACCTGACCAACCTTGGCAAATTCTCCAACTCCTCCGATGTCAAGCACGCCTCGAGCAACATCCGCATACTCCTGGTTATACTCTAAGCAGATGTACCCAGCCTTCTGCTTGTCTCCAGCGGTTCCCCATTTGTCAGGCGTGACAGCATCTGGAAAGGCGGATTTGATATGCCGAGAGAAACGGAGACTGGAGTATCCTACATAGGTTCCCAGCTCCAACACTTTGGCAGGGCGAGATTCAGCAATAACCTTCTCGACTTCGGATCCCTGAGATATTAGCAGGGAAGGTGATACAAAAAAATTAGCGAAAGTCCTGGCGCGGCTGCGAACTCATTCTAGAAGCAAAGACAAACCTTGTGCTTGCCAACATTCATCAAATACGAATTTTCCCCATATAAATCGATTGCCTCAAGCACTGCATCAGAATTTCCTTGTAGTTCGACCTGTCGGGATTTGAGATGCTTCAAGAGAGCGGGCTCTCGACCTGATAAAATCATCAAATATTAGCAAACTCTGCACTAGATTGAAGCGGAAATCAAGTAAACGATTTCAAACGAACCATCACCGTGGAAGACGGTGTTCTCGACTGGTTGAGAGGTAATTTTGGGTCGGGAATTATAATCAGTAGCAGAGGACATGATGAAATGAACAGGTATTTGTTTCAAAGAAGATTGAAAAGAAAGTACAATGTGTAGAAGAGATGGTAGTGAGAAAAAAGAATTAAATGATGTATTTAGAGAGATTGCACCTGAGGAACAATTTGGCCGTATCGGACAGATTGCGAATGTAAACGTGACAGAAAAACTTGTGATCAAAAGCGAAGCACTTGAAAGAGAGTTGAGAGATCGGGCTTGAAGGAAACGGGTCAAATCGAGAGGAACGCCAGAGTAATCTCTGAAGATGCGACTGGCATGATCAGAACGGATCGTGACGCCAGAAAGTGACGTAGCGCATAGACGAACATCTCAATTTAAATCTTAACTCTATTGTGAAAGGCGATTGTTTCTGAAGAAGTTTCCTTTGACGATCGGATGTCCACTTTTTTAACAGTCGATGAACCCAGGGACCGGTCCTTTGATATTTCACGATGAACGAATACTAGTTGATCAAGTTATGATCGTGTATAAGGTACTCATCGCGTAACGAACAAACGAGCGAGATCCGATCGCTTCCACCGTTTCTTTTGTTTTTGATCTCTCCGGTGTTTGAATCAATAGCAAATGGTGAACAATATGTGTTGAATTGGACTATTCATGCTGTTTCCTGGTTTTGCCTATGTCACTCGGGTTTTGTTTCTTTTGTTGATCCTGCTCACTCTCGCCTTTTGGTGAACACATCTCTGCACTCTTGCGCCTCTCGTTTTCTATTCTTACAAACCATGCTACTTTGTGAGAATATTGATTGATTGGCGGATGTGGTTTTCTCAACGTAAGCTCAACCAGGGTTGACGCTTCTTTCGATCTGGTCGACCGTGTGTGCAGAATCGAACGTGTCCATTTGAATGAGCTATTCATATACGATCTTGATCATCATCTGAGAGGGTTAATTGAATCGGAAAGAGAAAAGCTTCAAAATATTGTTCAGATTATAGGCGACAAAGCAAGTATAAAGGACAAATTGCTGTAGTCATCATCGGTTTCACCGATGATCGGCCAAGTTCGATCTGAAAGACATTCATTTCGACCGGGACCCGGGATATCTTCTCGCGATATCTGTTTCTTGCCAATGCTTGGATCGATACATCATCACAAGCACACTTAGTTGTCAGATATTCATGCGCCAAAGGCAATTCAGGCCCGCGCACTATTGTCTCGGGGTCGTAATCGGATGGACGAATGCACGACGCTGGGTGAAGGTGGCGATAGTCAGAGGTGTCTATTGTCATCAGATCGTTCCTTCCGATCGAGGCATCTCAATTCATCTTTCACTCTCTCTATTCCCTGGGCTGTTCCCTCCCACATGCCTCCCCCTCCGACATCGCATGCCGATGTCATCGCTCTCCTTTTGTATAAAGCTTCGGATGGAGATTGTTCCTTTTCTCTTCTTCTTTCATCAACGTTCAATCTTTCGATCTCTCTTCCCTGCTTCAACAGCTCAACTCTATAAGTTACCACTAGCTTTTCCAGATCATTCACTCCACTTTCAGTCTACCTCTCGATTATTTTAATTCTGAGTATTCACTATGTGTGACTGCAACAACATCGCTGCCTCTTCCGATCTCCGGGCCTCTGTCACAGAGACCCCCGCTTCCAAGAATGCTGCTGGACCCGGGTTCGCCGTTAAGGGTTAGTAAACCTTCGTATACATTGTTCTAACCAATGCAACTCGAATCATCGTCAGTCATACTTATCAATCTGCTTACTTTGAACAATGAAAACATGCAGGAAATGAGGCCCTTTCTTACACCTAGTGAGTTCGGCTTCCCCTCATGACGAGTACGCTTGGTATCATCTGTGCTCACCATTTGGATTTGTCTTCAAATCGACAGCTCTTTTGTTGATTCTGTCTTCGACACCAACAAAGAAGATCTCTCTGAGTTCTACACCAAGTGGGGGCGAGTTCTCGTCATCCTTGATACTCAGGTCAACAAGTTTTACGGGGACGCCATTACCAAGTGTCAGTTAAATTGTATTCATCCATAGAATTTCTCGATCACTTGCTGAGTTTTGTAACCTGCTGTCTACATAGACTTTGAGCACTACAATATCAAGCCCACTCTTCACGTGTTCAATGGAGGTGAATTGAACAAGAACATGAGAACCTTCGAGTTAGTGAATATTCTATGTGGCTCTATGATCGGTTGAGGCCTTGACTGATCAGTCCATCAACTTTGCTTAGGTCGTTTGTCGACGCTATGGACGATTTCGGGCTAATCCGAAAGGAGCCGGTCTTGGTTGTTGGAGGGGGTAAGTCGAATTTCAGCGCGACATCTCAGTTTGTCGCAACCTCCTTCATGCACATTTCTGACTCTACCTCTACATTCTCTCAGGTCTTGCCACTGATGTCGTTGGATACGTGTGTGCGAGTTATCGACGAAGCTCCAACTTCATCAGAGTTGCAAGTACGTTAAACAAACAATTTATCATCCGCCTGCTACTTGACTGATGTTCGACTTGTCATCAATCAGCCACCCTTATTGGTTTGATCGATGCCGCTGTATCTATCAAGGTTGGAATCAACCACAAAAAGCTTGTGAGTCTTTTTTTTTTTGTTTGGGGCGACCTAATACAAGTTCTAATAGACACTTTCTCGAATATCGATAAGAAAAACCGACTTGGTGCCTACCATGCTCCGATGCACACTTTCCTCGACTTTGACTTCCTGAAGACTTTACCCATTGGTGAGCACATCGTCCATACTTCAAGTTTTCTTCCTTTTCTGAACCTTATAGTCTTTTATAGGTCAAATTCGAAACGGCTTTGCGGAGATTGTCAAAATATCTCATGTTGCTCACAAGCCTACTTGGGACAGGATGGTCAAGTACGGACCAGAGCTCATTGAGACTGCTTTCGGTCGAAATGCTTCTGGAGAGCGGGCTAATGAGCTTCGAGAGGTTGCTGGTCGGATCTGCCAGGACGCCATTAGAGTCATGCTTGACGTATGTCGTCCAATTTTTGATAACTATTTGATAGACAAGTTACTAAATGATAAGTTCTCATATCTTGACAGTTGGAGACCGGAAACTTGCATGAAATCAAGCTTGATCGAGTTATCGCGTGAGTGTATCGAAATATTGTCTAAATACCGTTTTCGATGTTAAACAACCTTCTTTTGAAATACAGCTCTGGGCATACCTGGTCTCCCATTTTGGAACTAACCCCTGTTGTTCCTCTTCGACACGGCCATGCTATTGCCACCGACATGAGTTACTCCATGACTCTTTCTCTCAGCCGAGGGTACATCAACGAGGTTGAGTGGAAAGAGTTTCATGATCTCCTCACTACCGTTGGTCTTACTGTCGACCACGAAGATTTCACCGAGCCCTTATTGAAAAAGGCCACTGAGTACATTTTGAAAACGTGAGTTTTTCATTGAATATCCAGCGTCGCTTCCGAAATCTTACATGTTAATTTTCTTGTTCGTACAGACGTGACAACAAGCAGTGGTTTGCTGTAGCCAAACCCATTGGAACTTGCCACTTTATCAGTATGTTTTCTTTTTCCGTTGCTATTTTTTCCTCAGTTTGTTAATCTTGAGATGTTTGCTATTTTAGACGACGCTACTGATGAGGAGTTGGCTACCGTACTCCGACAACACAAGGCTTTGATCAAAGAAAAATATCCTCAAACTCACGGCGGGAAAGGTAAAGACGCCTTCGTCGATGCCTCCGATATGGGACTTGACATGGCAACCTTCCGAAAGTTTGCTGAGGGAAGCGGTAAGTTCAACTTTTTTATGTTCTCACGATTCATCTTTACTGAAACTTTTTCTTAAACTTATAGTCGAGTCTGCCAAGGTTGCTACTGGCATTGTCAAGACCGAGAAGGCTGCCAACGTGAACGGCCATCAGATCGTTGCTCCTATTTCTCCTGCTTCTTCTGTGGAGTCTTTGAACTAAGTCAAAAAAGTGAAACGATTTAAATCTTTATCTATACCGGCATTTTTCCGATTTTTTCTTCTTTTTTTTGGGTTAACCACGATTGTTCTGGTAGCTTGATTTTAATTTTGTTTTCTCTTCATCATCACTCATGTATACGTACCCGCTAATGTATCTTCCTGGTCGATATGCACAGTTATCGTTTTATCTTTTTTTTTTTAATCAGTAAACCCAAACATCATTTATTTCATGATTCAAATATTGACTCGACAAAGGAATCATCGGTCGACACAGTTCATAGGGTTGCAGGGTGATAACGATATGCAAAGACTGCAAGTATGGTGTCAGTCATTTATATGAAGTATTGTCAGGGTGAAAAATGAGGACATCTATTGTAATGGGTCTTTAACTTGTTTGCTAGCTAAGGAGCGGTATGTAGGATGAAAATACTGGGACAGGAAGGGCGAAAAAAAAAGAAGGCAGCCGAAGGGGAGAAGGAGATAGAGGAATATGAAAACAAAACAAAAGAAGGAAATGAGGTAATTAGAAAGAATCAAACATCATGAAACGGAGAGGAAGGAAACGAACAAAAAAGACAGAGGTAAATGGAGAAAGAAGAAAGAAAGGAACATGACCACGGTCGAGATATTCATGACATTTTTACAGACGACTTTGCTCTGGATGATGTGGGCGAGATGCTGTCAACTTGGAACAATTTCTGTATATGTGGCTGTGATATATAACAAGGTATTCTGTAGGACGACAAAAGGCTAAAAAAGACTAGAAAGGAACAGGGGGAGGTTGTTTTAAATATACAGGCATATGGTGCATCGTTTCTTGATAATTATTCATTTATATGAGTCTGGGCTGACATTCTGTGGTCCTTGGCATTCATATCCTTCTTTCATCTCTGTATTATCTCCTTTTTTAGGGTTAGGGTTAGGGTAGAACGGGGATCATAGATCAGCAGATGTAGCTAGAGTATGTTAGGGTAGAACGGGGATCATAGATCAGCAGATGTAGCTAGAGTATGTAGGATAGCTAGGTAGATGGAGGTAGGATAGACG
>MVAI01000103.1:0-61302 GCA_014825565.1 Phaffia tasmanica | reverse complement strand
CCTCCAGGGGCACCACCGGCAGCACCGTAGACTCGGGTCATGATGGGGTTGGCAACGGCCTCGAGCTCCTTCTGTCGCTCCTCGTACTCCTCCTTGGAAGCCTCGGCAGAGGCGTCGAGCCAGCTGATAGCCTCGTCAACAGCGGTCTGGAGGGTGGTCTTGTCCTCACCCTCCCACTTGTCGGCGAGCTTGTCGTCCTGGAGAGTGTTTCGGAGGTTGTAGGTGTACGACTCGAGTCCGTTTCGGGTGGTGATTCGCTCAGCGGCGGCATCATCCTCATCCTTGTACTTCTCGGCCTCGGAAACCATTCGCTCGATGTCCTCCTTGGAAAGTCGTCCCTTATCGTTGGTGATGGTGATCTTGTTGGACTTTCCGGTGGTCTTATCGGCAGCAGAGACGTTCAAGATCGAGTTGGCATCGATATCGAAGGTAACCTCGATCTGGGGAACTCCTCGGGGCGCAGGGGGGATACCAGAAAGCTCGAACTTTCCGAGCAAGTTGTTGTCCTTGGTTCGGGCTCGCTCTCCCTCGAAGACCTGGATGAGCACTCCGGGCTGGTTGTCGGCGTAGGTGGAGAAGATCTCGGACTTCTTGGTGGGAACGGTGGTGTTTCGCTTGATCAAAGCGGTGAAGACACCTCCAGCGGTCTCAATACCGGTGGAGAGAGGGGCAACATCGAGGAGAAGCAAGTCCTGAGTCTTCTCAGAGGTGTCACCAGAAAGGATGGCGGCCTGGACGGCGGCTCCGTAGGCGACGGCCTCATCGGGGTTGATGGACTTGTTGGGCTCCTTACCAGAGAAGAAGTCAGAGACGAGCTTCTGGATCTTGGGGATTCGGGTGGATCCTCCGACAAGGACGATCTCGTGAACGGAGGACTTGTCCATCTTGGCGTCCTTGAGGACCTTCTCGACGGGGTCCATGGTTCCTCGGAAGAGGTCCTGGCAGAGCTCCTCGAATCGGGCTCGGGTAAGGGAGGTGTAGAAGTCAATTCCGTCGAAGAGGGAGTCGATCTCAATGGTGGTCTGGGCGGCAGAAGAGAGGGTTCGCTTAGCTCGCTCACAGGCGGTTCGAAGTCGTCGAAGAGCTCGGGGGTTTCCGGTGATGTCCTTCTTGTTCTTTCGCTTGAACTCCTGGACGAAGTGGTTGACAAGTCGGTTGTCAAAGTCCTCTCCTCCCAAGTGAGTGTCTCCGGCGGTGGACTTGACCTCGAAGATACCCTCCTCGATGGTAAGAAGGGAGACATCGAAGGTTCCTCCTCCGAGATCGAAGATGAGGACGTTCTTCTCACCGATGACCTTCTTGTCAAGACCGTAAGCGATGGCGGCAGCGGTAGGCTCGTTGATGATTCGGAGAACGTTAAGTCCGGCGATCACTCCGGCATCCTTGGTAGCCTGTCGCTGGGAGTCGTTGAAGTCTATGTATAAGGCGGTATAATAATGAGCAAGAGCACGAGCATGAGGGCAGAAGAATGATGAAAATCAACTTACAAGCAGGGACGGTGACGACGGCGTTGGTGATGGTGGTACCGAGGTAGGCCTCGGCGGTGTCCTTCATCTTGGTGAGGATCATGGCGGAAACCTCCTCAGGGGTGAAAGTTCGCTCCTCTCCCTTGTACTGGATCTGGACGACAGGCTTTCCCTCCTTGGAGACAACCTTGAAAGGCCAGTGCTTCATGTCGGACTGGACCTCAGAGTCCTCGAACTTTCGTCCGATCAATCGCTTGGCGTCGAAAATGGAGTTGGTGCTGTGAAGAAAGAATGTAAACAAAAAAAAATTGGTAAATGGTGTGTACAGGTAAAGTCATGGAAGAGAGAAAACAGACAAGAACGTACGGGTTCATGGCGACCTGGTTCTTAGCGGCATCTCCGATCAATCGCTCAGAGTCGGTGAAAGCGACGTAAGAAGGAGTGGTTCGGTTTCCCTGGTCGTTGGCTGGTAAGATTTGAAAGAGGGAAGACGGATGAGTTTATTTTTGAAGACGCTTTGAAGGCGAGAGAACAGGTAAAAACGTACCGATGATCTCAACTCGGTCGTTCTGCCACACTCCGACACAGGAGTAGGTGGTTCCGAGATCGATTCCGATAGCTATACGAGATAGAAAAGACGCATGTTTGTCGGCGCGATGTTTACGAAGTGCACAGAGGCAGCGAATGATTGACTAACCTTTTCCGGCAGACATGATTAGTTCTAGAGTGGACGGGAGTGAAGGGAAGAAAGATGGTTAGAATCCTGATGTGAGGAAAAGCCGGTAGAGAAAGGATGGGCCCGCAAGAAGGACAAATGAACAAAGACACTTACATAGATATGAAAAGTGTATATGCGTTGGTTCTTTTTGTTTTTTTTTTAAAATAAAGTGGGGTGGATAAATTGATACAATCCGTGTGATGGAAGAGAAGAGAAAGGAGAGAAAACGTTAAGAAATCTGAGAGTGTTGGCTTTATGAACTTTTTCCGGGCAGACTTTTTTTTCTTTTCTTTCTTTCTTTCTGCGGTAGATGTTTCTCGCATCTTCGACGGCACAAGCGGCCCCGCTGTAATGATCTCATCAGTTCTATTGAAGATTTTTGTAGTGTTTTCTAGTGAATTCTCTAGTCTTTTTTTAATAGTCTTTTTCGATTTTCTCTAGTTTTCTCTAGTTTTCTCTAGTCGCTTCTATCCTTTTCCCTCCACGCGCGTCAGTCGTTTATTATGTAAGCATCACTCACCCACCACCCCCGTCTTCACTTCCCCACGTGATGATGACACACACACACACACACACTCACACGCCTAAATGCCACTCGTCTCATCCGCAGTATTTCCGGTGACATAATCACTCTCGACCGTTCCTAGTATCTCCTTTAGTCTTTCTCTCAGATCAACCTTGTTCTTGACCGCTTGATCGATATCCAACTCGAGGAATGCTCGGCAACAGGCCTCTGCAGCAATCAGATTGCTAGATACGTAGAGAATTTCAAGAAAGAATCACAAAAATAAAGATAACGAACCACGTTGTTCTTTCAATCAGCTTCAGCTCGCCACATAACTTTATCCCACAGACTGATTCCAGTCACTCACGCTTTCTCTTGTGGATCAATCGTCGGTGTTTGAAGAGGAAGATATTCAAATCGAGAAATATACGCCCTACAAGATTTCAAGAACGGGATCACCACTGATCAACGAATCGCACATTAACACAATCCGTTCAGCGCAAAGTGTTGGATTCTTACTCTACTTGTCTGGTTCTCTCGATCACCTTTAAAGGGATTCCTTGAGACTGCGCGCAATCTGCAGCGTATGATGTCAAGCATAGCGTGGGCGTCAGACTGAACAAAAAGACAAGAAAGAATTAGAGACTGGAAATCAAACTCTGCTCGCGGACCCTCTGTTTTGTTTGACTGAAGGAGGAGAAAGAAAACTTACCGATAAAGGTAGGTGATTGGTTTGTTTATCCGTCGGTCATCAACCTCATCCTGAACGACCACATCCTGTAAACACGGTGAAGGAACAAGTCCTGGCCTTAGCATATCATCAGGATAACAACGATCACACACCGAACTGACCATCGAGGCAAACAGCACTGGAAGATCCGCTGGTAAGAGCTTGTTGGTGAACAGTTCGTGGAAATGTGTCGTGATAATCGTTTTCGGGCAACTTTGACTTCGGTTGAGTAGATGCATGATGACTCCAGCTAAAAGGCCTGCGCCATCGGTAGAAATCGTACCTTTCCCAAACCTAGCAAAAGAAATATATGAGCGTCCATATAACATCGACGTTATACAGAGCAAAGCGCGCTCACTCATCTGCGATGATTAAACTTCGAGCGGTTGAGTTGCGAAGCGCATAACTGATCTGAGAAAGATCAATCATAAAAGATGATTGTAGCTGTACGAAGGCAAGATAGAGATATATATCAGAATCATTCAAATAGAATATGCACGGGATGATATCCTCTATGAGCGTACCTTTGACACGCTCTCTTTGGTCGACAGTCGAGTAAAAACTAGATCACATAAAACATATGTTCAGGTTGAAATCGACTTGAACAAAAATCAAACCATCACTTACTCTTGTCACAAAGGCCAATGGTAGCCTCTTTGCATGGCACAAAGCTGAAGTGGAGGTATGATCCCACGCCAAACACTTGTCAACGCAAGTCTGTGAGAATGAGAGGAAAGAATCTTACCATCCAACATGAGCCCTGTAGATATGCTCGATAGAGAAGTCAGTGATCTATCCCTCTTCTAAGTCAAACGCTCTACAAACGTACATGTATGTGATCAGCGCAACCGATTTTGCATAGATCGATTTTCCACCTGTCATTTGATTGATATCAGTTTCTTAACTTTTTGAAAGACTCTTGAGAGTATCTTACTTACTTGCATTCGGGCCTGTCAAAATCATGAGGCTCTGTACGTCATCCTTGACGGATTCTGTATCATCTGTTGATTCCTTTTGCCAGTCAACGCCATGGCCTCCACAAAGAAGAGTCGAGTTGGGGACAAAGTTGTCTTCGATGAGTTCCTGTAAGACCAGTTACCCCAATCATTCAAATTGCAACCACGTTTATCAAGGGATTCAGATGGAGACATCATCAACTAACCTGCAAAGGATGTCTGTTTGAGATTACACAAACAATCAGGACTATCAAGCAAACCGAATTCATGATCATCATTCCAACATACGTACCTTCCATCTTTGATATCAAGAATATTTTCTTCCGTCATCGTTGGGCGCTTGAAGTCAAAGGTGGTCGCAGCTGATGCGAAAGCGATGTAGCTAAGACCCAGAGCAAAGAGAAAATCAGTGATCTTTTAAGGAACGACATGATGTTCTAATGTCTCACCAATCAAGCTCTGAGCAGCATTGTACGGCTTTCTCAATCGAAGATGAACTCTCGAGGACAAACTCTGCCAGATCGAACAGAATTTCGACTAGAAAGGGAAGCTCTCTATAGTATCAACCCTACTGGTAGAAGAATAGAAAATTGGAACATGATAAGACACATAAACGTACCCTCTCGATCAGCGATCTTACTGTCTATATCTCCAAAATGACCGTCTAGGTCACGCATCTAAAACAAAAACAAGAATGAAAATAAAAATATTCAAGGTCAAGATGTTAGAACTCAGTCGCATAACATCGTTCTGCAGGCAAGGTGCGTACCTGTGGGGTCTTGAAATAATATCTCTCACTAGAGCCAGTGATAATCATCGGTCAGCTCAGACATCAGAACGATCAACCAGCGCAGGTTTGTACTCACTCTGTGAAGAACTAAAGTAGATGAGGCAAATCGTTAAAGTTCGATAACCTACACAGCGGAAATGACGGTACCAACACACCTGATACTCCCAACCAGCCAACACACTAGCTTCTTCTCCATCGGGATCCCAAGGCTTAGCCAAGGTCACAGCGACTTGAAACCCTAGCTGTGGGAAATAAGTTACATGGAAGTTCTTAACAATTTGTCGGTCGAGATCTTGACCTAACGTCTCGGCGACTTGCATCTAAACGCGACCGACGATAGAGAAGCATTTTATTTGACGAAATTGTCAGAAAATACGTTTTTGGTTCCGATTGAATCGTGTTATATATAAAAAGACACACCAAGAATGAGTCTAACCCAGCGTACTGATGCTTCCAATCGTCTAGCTCAGCGTCCAGACCAGCTTTGCAGCATACTCTGTCTCCACCGATATTGACAGTCTCGTCCCAGTCGATCTTTCTCGGAAGAGGAAAACAACTATTAGCGCCAGTTGACTTGAGACAGATCGACGGCGTTGAGAAACATGGATACGTACGACTTCGTTAAGCTTTAATCCGATGGAAGAGAAGACGTCCCTGTCGAGATTTTCTTTGATCTACATAACCTACAGTGTATCAGTACATCCTGTTTCAACGATCACATTCAATTTAGATTTGTCCATACCAGCTTCAAGATATCTTTAGAATGGGAGCCCACGAGCTCTAAACAACCCTCTCCTAATGAAGACAGGAAAGTGAACCGATAAGCGAAAAGCGTTTTAGCTCAAGGAGTAAATCGTATTGACAATCGAACCCACTCAGCTGAACAGCTTTGAAGCAGAACTGTACGCAACCAATTTCACAATGAGTGAAACAAATCTTATTTAGCATGTTGACAAAGCGCACTCACCTCAAGCAAGATCTTCCAGTCTTTCCACTTGGTCACACCTCGTCTCATCCTTTTCAAGACCGCGAGAACGTTTCCCATACCCTTCAAAACACTCTTGATTCCATCTACACCTACCGTGTTTTCAGGCCGATACAAAACCCCTACTGCATCGTGACGAGCTTTGATATCCTTCAAGGACAGTAACGGGCGCAGAAGCCATGATTGGAGAAGCTTTTGGCCCAAAGGCGTAAACGTTGTGTTGAGAATGGCTGGCAAAGTCAAAATAAAGTATATTTTTACACATGTTTAGTGCCCATGAGCATTTATCATCAGTCATAGCGCCGGATAACCCCTCTTACCATAGAGAGAGAGTCCTTCTTTCGTCGCAGACGAATGGGTGTACGCATGTGATTCATGCTCAAAGATTCCCAGAGACCTATTTGTGAAAATATAACGATCGCTAGTTGATCAACTCGCCCATATATATGCGCGCATATAACAGCTTTATGATCTTACGAAAGAGTATCGGCGCTAATCTGCATAAATTCGACTCTAAATTGACAATTAAGAAAAAGAAAACCATACATAACGTAAATGGTGATCAACCGAAAGAAGACAACTAGTGCAAAGAATAAAATCAAGACTAACGGGGTAACTGTCTCAATGCCGCTGACGCTCAAGAATCCGTTATCTTCTCGAGGAAGCTCACCGATAGCTCTTGTTTTGGCCATCCACGTTAATAGAGCGCCACAAGCTGCGATCTGAGGCCAAATATATTGAAAGTTGTCTTGTAAGTCGGAGGCATAGCGTAGATAAGATAGAAAATTTATCGATTGGATAAGCTTACTGAAAGAGTTTTACCAAAGTCCAACATACCAGCCAAGACAAGTTCCATCCGTCTTGACCTATGGTCACCTTCCATCTCGTCATCGATTTGGTTACTCCTACGAGAAAAATCATAAGAATGAGAATTCTCTGAAGAGGCGTTTTCTGGAGAGAACGATCTATCTTGAGTTTTTGCGCTCATGATTGAGCTAGGAAGATGAAGCGAAATGAGTTTATTCTTCGATTTAATGTAATTAAAGTCTGAAGAAAGCGTGATCAAACCCAAAAACCCCAACGAGGGGATAATAGACTATTAGTACTTTCTCTTTTGCTTACGAGTAAGGGTTGTGGACTCGCCCTTCTGTGGTTGGATCTCGAACTCCACATCCTGCGCGATGGCATACGCCTTCAGTTTCTCTACCAACATGTCTTCCGCGCCCGAATTTACAAGGATTATTTGAGGATGTACTTGATGAAGAACTAGATCCGAGAAAATTCAAACGAACGAAAGAAACCTTGAGAAGACTGAGACTGAAAACAACTGAAAGCATGTGAAATCCTCGTACTGAGATTAATTGTATCAAAATGAGAAGAATCGGTGATATCTTCCATGACATGAAGTTTGTCCGTCAATAGATCGATGTATGCAGCTGCTGCCTTCGATTGGGAATTACACACAACCAGAGCCGTCTTGAAGGATATCGTATCGAATCCAAATCACTCTAAGCATCAATTAATAGAACAAGAAAGGTGCCCGAGAATAGGAAAGAAGAGAAAGAAGGGTGTATGCGCACTTTAACTGCAGATTTGTCACTTTCGCTCTCGCTCTCATCATCTCTACCGTCTGCCTCAGTCTCATCCTCATTTATCTCCTCCAATCGTTTCCTCTCTCCTCTTCGTCTTTTCTCTCCTTTTGTTCTAGGCCGCTTCGGTGTGCTCTCTTTTGGAGACGCGCTGGATTTGACAGGACGTTTAGATCTGACCGAGGGTGTACTCGTTCGACTTTGAACGGACATCCCTGCAACGGAGGCAGACCTAGATCGGCTAGCTGTATGCGCGGGCGTGGAAGCGTGCGAAGTGTCTGCAAGCATCTCAACAGTGAGGAAACCTGGAGGGAATGTCTGAGAATGATGGAACAGGTCTGGGTCAAGTAACGACAATAACTAACAGGGTAGCGTGTCGGAAAGCAAAGCGCATAAAACGTACAGGCCGTTCACGGGTCGACCAAGTTGCTCGGGTGGAACAATAAACCTGTCCTGTCAACTTCTACCCTATCTTTCTTCGGTCGTTTTTTTGAGCTTTGTTGAAGTCAGTCGAATCTAGGCTTGAATGTATGTCTGATTTGTTACTCAATAATCCCCATTTATATGTATGTATGTATGTATGTTTGCTCATCAATGCGCATATCTATTTATCAAGAATGAGAAAAAAGAGCACGTAAACGATCTAGAGGAAGATTAGAGGGAGACAGATGGACGAAAATCGGAGCCGCTCTATGGGGCTTCAAGGTGTGGATTAGACGCGGATAGAATCAACAGACTACGTATGGTTTTGAAGTGTACAACATGGTTTGATGTGTATGTGTATAAGTCGATAAAGAGATTATAATTGAGAAGGGAGGATGAATGAATGAGCGAAAGCATGCAAAAAGGGGCGAAAAGCGTAGATAATTCTGATAGGCAAACATGATACTAGACTTTGTGAGATCTAAGAAACACAAACGATAAAAAGAGAACGAAGACACGTTAAAAAAAGGGACTGGGATCTGAATTGTCTCCGGAGTTGATGAGACCAAGACGTCGCAGGACACGAGAATGGGTTTTACTACGCTCGAGCTCTACAATCGCGCTAGCCTCAGCCTGTAAGGGAAGTTAACCCAAAATCAAGTGAAAGGAGGAACGAGTCAACAAGTGAACTGATCGTTGATGGCTGGCAATTCAGATATCGTTTCCAAGAAGGGCAAAGGGAACATACCCGATCTTTACGAGAGGCCGCCAACTCCTCCTTCGCAATCAGCTGCAACACGTCTTCCCTCGACCCACCACTGCGCTGACTGTTTGAACGATCTCGATGATCGACAGACCGTTGAGGAGAACCAGCCAAGTTGAATACATCATCGGGTGGAGCCTTGTTTGTCGATCTTGAGAGTGAGAAGTGTCGGATAGGTCTATGATTGGAAGAAGCACTCGTCTTCCGATTAGGTATGTGCATCGTTCTCGCTCTAACCCGGTTGAATCGAATGGGTGGAATCTTCGGACTCGGCGCTGAATTCTTACGGGTGGGGCTCTGTGATTCACTACTGAAGGTGACACTTGGGATTGATAGAAGAGCTGTTGACGATGCGGGAAGAGCACCTGGCTCCCTCGATGTCGGAGATGATGCAACTCTTGGAGGGGGTGGTAAGCTATACGAAGCACTCAACCCGATATCTGACCGAACGGATAATCTTCGACCCAGATCGGTTTCCTCCTCAGCCTCATCATCGTCTAATTGTTGTCCGATGGCGGCAGAGATTTCTTCGATGACTTCGTCTCGTTCTTCGACGATTGTGGGACAGAATTCTCCGCTCTCGTCCATAGCCCATGATCCTAAGTGGCCGGAACCGCCGTGCGAGCTTTCGAACGCTCGGTCGACTTTGAATCAAAAAAATAGGAAGAAAGAACACATCAAAACCCGTTCAGCCATAAGCGATGAAACACCTACTTGACCACCGTAAAAGATAAGACGCAGGGCATACTCTCGACTGTGTCATCCAAATCAAGCGTTCGAAGTGGATGCCTAGGAAGCCACAACCGGGTCTCTAAAGGTTGCGAATAAGCAGGCTGATATCTGTAAAGTCTCGAGTCAATCGGGTGATCCGTCCAAGGAAGTGGACCTGCACGAGCGGTGACCTTTAGAGCCGACTGTGAACGGGTCTGGGCGTCTTGATCGGCCTCTCCCTCCAGTTTACTTTTCTCAACCTCCCTTGATTTCGATTCTTGTGTGTTGCTACCACTAGGAAGAATATCAGACTGACAATCCGAACCGGTTGAGATACGGTCTAAAAGAACAGGTGTAGATTCTCTATTCCCATCACTTTCCAAACGGCCTTTGTTTTTCTTTCCGGTATCGATATCACCCGAGTAGTGAGTGTCGAACCGGGAAAGGATTGGTGCGACTAGCAGACGGGAGGGCACAGAGAGGACACGTTCCGTCCAGGGGGCTGATTGTCTGATCGAAGACGTCTCGAACGGAAGTGGCTTTCGAGCTAGAGGGAACGGTAGAAGAACCGAGCCACGTGACGGAAGAGTGGACGCGTTCCGCCCGGTGAGCCAGTTGTGAGGATCCTTATCTGAAGGAGCACACAATCTATCCGGAGCGCTGGCGGCGGAAGGAGGATAGATGTGCGCTTCATCGTTGTTGTTGTTGTTGTTGTTGTTGTTGTTGTCGTTGTCGTTGTCGTTGTCGTTGTCGTTGTCGTTGTTATCGTCTGAAACAACAGCAGGGACCGAATTGAGAGCACCTCCGGCAACAGGAGCGGCCGAGTAGGGTGAAGTCTCCATAGAAATTCTGGATGGAATACAAGGTAACGAATACCCCTGTGACACATGATGTAGTCCCTCTGCCTCTGAGATCGCGAGCACTCTGAATCGGCTCTTGAGGGCTCTTGTCAATCTGATAACCAGTATATATATATATCGACACACAAAGAAAAGAGAACGGAAAGAATTGTTCATTATCTCTTATCAAAGTAAGCAGTCCAACAAAGAAAGAAATCGAAAAGAGGTAACGAACATGACTTTCAATGTGAGCGTGATCACGATCAAGACGCATGTCAACGCGATGAGACTGAGAAGATAGGAATGAAGGAGAGCAGTCGAATACAAAAGGACAAGAGTGTCAGACCCATACGATACATCGTAGACAACAAGCGGGACAGAAGCAAGACCGAATGGGAACGTACGCGCTTTTCTTTAGGATGACCATCATAGCCATAAATACGATCTATGCTCAAAAAAGAAAACATAAGACGCATCAGGCAATGCTTTTTTTTCTCTCTGCAACGAAGCGATAAATGAATGAGTGACGGAACCCACCTGTGCCACTGTGTTTTCAGGGCATGGGTGTTATGAAGAAAATAGTCACATCAAACAAAACATTTTCAATGCCCGACATATGACCCCCGATGATTGAAAAGAAAAGGAAAGACAATTGCTGCAACTTACGAGCATGGCCGTCCAAAGTGTATCGAACAAACCGGATGACTGGCCTCTTGCCTTGGGTTTCGTATTGATGCTTTCAGATCGGAAGGAAGGAGCAACAAAGCCCAGTGAGGTCAACAAGTGTGAGAAATGAAACCGAGATTAGCCCTTCGCGGAGACAATAAGAGCTCGGGCTGTTGAATGAAAAGAACGAGAAAGAGCCTCACCTGGTAGACGTGGATCATCTGGTTCTTGAAAATTGGCAAGGCTACAGCAAAGTACACAAAACCAAAAGGCAACACCAAGGGGTTGCTAGAATGGAGAAAAACGTCCATCCAGGACCCGAGCTATGTCAGAAATGCAGGTCTTGGGTAGAGAAATCACAGGAGGATGCGATCCTGGGAAAATCTTACAGGATGGCAAACAGAACGGTGATCGATAAACAGCTGCAACGAAATCCAGAAAGATCAGTCGAGCCAGACGATGAGCCAAATGTCTAGTAAAATGATTTATGATGTCTCTTGAAGTAGACTCACAGAATATGGAGAGGTTTCCAATACGCGTCACCTATTGATCGGAAAAGAGTCGAGAGGGAACAAGTTGAACATTTTGTTAGGTCCTGCGCAGACCCAGCCCAGTAACAGAAAAACAGAGAGAAGGAAAGAAGAAGAAGGAGAAGAAGAAGAAGAAGAAGACCTACTGAAGAACCTAGGTTCTGTACCGGAACTCCTTCTTCTGGGCACCTGAGCCTTTCTGAGCCCAAAATAAGTGATCAACGGGAGACCGAGCAACATGTACTCGATCATCGAATGTAACGCCGTTTGCAGGATTAGCCAACCCGCAAAGAACGGAGCGGCCTGGGGAAAGGCAGAAGCGATGACGCTTAAAAGATTGATGGGCGTAAAGTTCTTCCGGAAGGACGTAACAAATGCTTCTAGAGTGGATACTCCGATACAAAAGCTGAAGGTGGTCGAGTCAGGATAGATCAAAAGTCTGCATTGGCTTTCGGGGAATCACTCACAAGATCACGATGTTACACATCAGGAATCTGATGAAGATAAAAAAACACACATAAAAAGTAAATACAAGAAAGGTAGGTAGGAACCACTTGCCGTCAGGTGACGAAACCGAAAGACAGTAACATCAAGACTGACCGATAATATCTCGAAAGCATAACGTTGTGCATGTGAGACTTTGTCACGATTGTCTCTGCGTTCCTCGAGATCAAGAACAACAACAATGGGATCAACAGAGTCAATCCGGAAACAAGCAGCGTTGGTAGGAGCGACGTGATGACCGTTGCTGCTTTGGGATATTTGTCTAGGACTTCCTGTAGATTAGGAATGATCGTTGCCAGATTTTTCACTGAGACCAAACCGGCAAAAAGAGTGATAGGAATCTGTTACGAGAACAATCCAACCAGGATTGCTGGTTCTGTTAGCAAGAAAAAAAGATGGCAATCAAGAATGTTGTGTTCCAACGAGAGAGAATTAGACAACTGACGATCCAAAAGATGATGAAAGCCCAGACTGAAATCACAGGAAACCGATTGAGAATCAAAGTGACAGAGACGAAAGGAGATGTTTGTCGTCAGCTGTTGATGAAAGAACTGAGATAAATAACCAGACGCCTACCTCCGATTGCAACAACCCAGCCCTTGACATACTCGGCCCTGTACCTGGTCGTCATAAGTCGAAGCTGGATCACAGAGTTTAAATACGGACAAACGAAAAACACGGACAGCCCAGAGGTGTGATTGAGTAAAAAGATATACGAAGTGCTCGGATAGAAGAAGGGTGATAAAAAGACGTCCGGACGGCCAGAGATAAAGAAAAAAAGATGGCACTGACCCACTCGAGATCTCTATAATCTGGTGCTGGACTCAGGTTACAGGCCAGTGCTTTCTTTGGGTGGCTTTTCATCTTCTTCAGCACCGTCCTGGCGAGTTCTGGGCTTCTGAAAGTTACAAAAGCGGTGGAGGCGGCGGAAAAGTTGTCTATCGGTTGGGACCGATGCTCCTCAATGAGAGAGGAGAGCAGACCAAGTTTAGGGGTCAGATAGTTTATCAACGGTGGGTTGTGCTTCCGAAACACATGAGCAGTTAACGAGGAGTAGTATAGTGGTTGATATGGATCCAGTAGAGAACGCGGTAGGGAATAAAGAACCTTTTTGAGGAGGAGAGGAGAGGCAAGGAGTTTTAAGCAGAAGAAGGAGAGAAAAGCGACTTGGGTCAGCCTAAATATCAAGCAAGACGAAATTGATAGATAGAAGCATGATTTTAAAAACTCACCTCCCAGATTGTTGGCTCGTCTTTTTCCTTTTCATCTGCCTCTCGGTCATCTTGCAAGTCGGACGACTGATCGTTCAGGTTCTCCATCGAGCCGGATGTTCTTCTCTGTGGACTCTCGGCCTGGTCCTCTGCCTCATCGACGAATCTCCGTAGTTTCTCGACCAAAAAGGCCGATCTTTCCTTTTCACTCATTCCCTCGATCTCGTCCTTCTCGCCTAAGTTATATCTCTTTGAGTTGACTTTTTCCAAAGAGGCCAGACCGCCGGTCTCGCCTGCTCTTTTTTCGTCGTCGTCTGCCGGCCTGATAGCATCCCCATCCTCTGCCGGCTGATGGGAGATCCACAGAGGAAGCCCACCAAAGTGACGACCAAGCCAACGACCGTTCCAGGAGGAGCCTTTGAGCTCTTCCATCACCGCTGTCATGACGTTGTTAACCAGCTTGATGTGCGCTTCTTCGAGCCGTTTCAACACGTCCTCCCTTCTCTGTTTGAGTTTCTCCAACTCGAGGAGCCGACGGACGATGACGATCTCGGTGATGGGTTCTGCTTCTTGTTCTTCTGCCAGCCGTCGTTCGATGGCGAGAGTACCGTCTGTCTGAACGGGATCGGTACCGAAAAAGGAGACCGTCCGGTTGTTTTTGTTGAGCAGGATGTCCTTCTGGTCGAGTCCTTGCTGGAAATACGACTGGAGAACCTCTGTGTCTCTCATATCGGGTGGCACATTGGACACCATGAGCGTTCGGAAACGCCAACCTCTCGGACCGAGGTTGTCTATCGGTTTTTGGTCTGGAGTGACGAGCGGCGCGGAAGAGTACGGAGCAGGATGTCGAACCGACCGGGTGGAGTGAACGGACTGGGTGGACAGATCGGGTGCGACAGAGATCATTGTGTCTGCTTGTCTGTTATCTTGGTGATCTGAAATAAGTGGGGGGGACTGCAGAGGAGATGTGGGTGGATAGGCCGACTGTTCGGCTGCTTTAAGATCGGCTTCGATGTTGATTCTTCGGTCTGCAGTCGTCGTCAAGTCAGATAGAACATTCGTCAGTGCTTGCTTTAGGCAAAAGGACAAGAAGAAAAGGAAAGAGAAAGGAAGACAAAAACCCAAGGACATCAGCTCACATCTGAGAGAACCCCAAGAGAACCAGAGGAGAAGGATGGTCCAGGTAATCATGAGCCAGAGCAATATGCTCAGGTGAACCCAGAGATATTTCTGAGCGGTCACGCTAAGAATCAGGCTGGAGAGTGATGCTCTGATCATACTTGTCTTTGAAACGTTTGAGGGAGCATACACCAGGTGTATTCTATTGAGCGAGCAGGAGGAAAGAGCATGAAAGGAATAACAAGGACAGCAAAAAGAGAGGAAAGTCGGATCCGTTAGAAACGCATACGCTCTGGATCACTCAAAGGGATGACACGTACGGGAGAAGGATAGGTAATGTTGTGAGGATATGAATCAGCAGAAAGTAGACTGTTACCGAAAAAGAAGGACGACGATGGTCAGCTTAGTCTTTAAAGAGGTCTAGATGTGAGAACAGGAGTTCGACTAACAGCAGGCGCGGAGAAAGCGAACATGAACGGTATGGTCCATGCCGATGAGCGCAGGCAGTTCGTTCTCTGGGAACTTGTAGGCCTGCCAGAGTGACATGAGCGGACCCCTTGGATGCATTGGGGATCGAGACCTGGACCATGCTCTGGCTTGATAGAGGCTGGTGACGAGCAGGGCAGAAGAGGGATGGACAGCAAAGCAACATAGATATATTAGGGAACAGAGAACAAGAAAAAGGAAGAAGACAAGAAAAGAAAAGAACAAAAGAATAAAAGAGGACTTGCTATCCGAACTCCCAGCTATCTCTACTGGAAGAGGTCCCAGATTCGCCTTCTTTTCCTGGTTTCCCACGACGCCTTCTTTTTCTTCTCATGATTTCTGTACTGAGCCCACATATGCCTGAGATAGAAAAAGAGATCAAGCAGAGACTTCAAGTCACGACAAAGGAAACAAAATAAAAACAAAGTGTTGTTTCCCTCTGGCCAAAGAGACGTACCTGTCACCGCAAGAGCAACATACAGGTTGGACAGTAGGCCAGAATACTCTCTACCGAATAGGTAGTCAAGTTAGGGTTAAATCCCGAATACGTGTCTATCTGAATAGGAAAACCCGATGACACTTACTCTGTCCACTGTCTGTCTTGGATAGTAGCCATAGGCTATGGGTGAACTAGGTTCAGGTGAGTGAATAAATGAGTGAACGAATGATTGAACGATCGAATGAACGAATTGACGTGTTCTCTAGACGAATCACGATACCCAAGAGATCAAGAAAGAGGAGAGAAAGACAAAGCCTAGTGTCTCTGGGAAGAAGACAAGGGATAAGCTTGTTTAGATATCGAACGGTTGGACAAACAGGGTAACTCATGTGGGGCTCCACAGAAGGCGGGGCCATGGAGAGGGCAAGAGGGGAATGCTTAGATAAGGCTTTTTTGTTTGATTAGGTAAGGATGTGATGGTGTGATGTGATGTGATGTGATGTGATGTGATGTAATGTAATGTAATGTAATACAATGCAATGTAATGTAATACAATGCAATGCATTATAATGTGATGCAATGTAATACGATGTAGTACAATGTAGTACAACCCAATACGACCCAATGTAACGTAATGCATTGTAATGTGAGGTTTCAGGTGAATGCCATCTCTTAATTACAAAGTATAATGAGAAACTAGGCTAAGCAAGGAAGAAAAGAAAAGAGAAGAAAAGAAAAGAGAAGAAAAGAAAAGAAAAGAAAATAATAAAAAGCGTTGCCCCGGAAATTTGCAGGGCTGAATAACGTCACTGGATTAATGTTCCAGACCCGGATTAAATCAGGGGAGCAAGGAAAGGCGGAAGTACAATGCATGATAACGTGGTGTGATAGCGTTTGTGTGAGTGTGGCACTATTATCTGAGTGGAAAATAAAATAGAATAAAATAAAATAAAATAATCTCACGCTCTAGATTCTCTCGGGCCAGGAACAGAGAGGAGCGCTCTCTCCCCTTAATTTCGATCGTCAGAGGACGCCCCAAAGAAGGCCTAGAAGGAAGTGAGAACAAGATTAAGACACAGAGTAAAAGAGGGCAGTAAAAAAATAAAAATAAAATAAGAGATAGAATAAAATAAAATAAAATAAACTATCAACCGTCTCACAAGTCGATCGGCCGAGTTTATCTAGTGAGCGAATGTGAGTGAGTGAGTGAGTGATTAAACGACTATGCCTATGACTATGACTATAACTATAACTAAGACCAAGACTAAGACTATGGGTTATGACTATGACTGTCACTTGGTGATTGGACGAGGTTCCTTTCTCTCCTCTCCTCTCTCGCCTGTGCGCGTAAATACAATTTATTTTTTTCTTCCTTCTCCACCGAGATTCATTCTTCTTTATCTTTCGCTCTCCTTCCGTTCTATCGTTTCAATCACCCTTAAAGCATAGACTTCATTAGATTTCTCTCACTCTCTCTTCTTTCTTTCTTATCCTTTTCTCTTCTTACACTCTTTTTCTCTTTCTCTCCTTCTTTCCTTCTCTTGTTCTTTTCTTCGCTTTCTTTACCCTGACTCTTTGACTCTATATACATCTCGTTCAGCCCTTGGTAAGTGAGACAGAGCCCTTTCTTTTTTCACCGGCTTCATATCTCCCTATACACGTGTGTGTCTTTCTTCCTGTCTCTCTCCTCAGCAAGATAAGAAAGTAGGAACCGATAGGAGAATCAGTCATGTTCCTTTCACCAACCGACACATCCAAAGCATCAGTCAGTCTTGGTTGCACAACTGATTGTGCACCACAGACATATAGACATACAGACAGATATTATCTAATCGGCCCGACAACGGACGACCGCAGTTGGCAAGCGTGGTCAGAGATGATCTCATACACGCTCATACACATACGTCGTCTCCATCATATACATCCGCCCTATTCTCTATTCTCTATTCTCTATTCTCTATTCACGCACGCACTTCGTCATCCTTGCCTGTATACCTTTCATCGCTCTCGGTCTTTGCCCGTTTGCTAATGTACTCAGCTAACCCATTTATCCGTTGCACTCGTTCATGTACAGTTCGCTCACACATACACGGCGTACGGGTCAGCCAATACGGACGAACGGACAGACGAACACAGACACATAGACAAATAGACGAATAGACATACCCTTCGGACCGTTCCGTCTCGATCTTTTCTTTTCTTTGCTCCACTCTGTCTTTCATTCTGTCTCCTCTCCATAGAAAGAACGATGCACCAAACCAGTTGAGTTTCTTTCACCTGGAATCTATTCACTCTTCATTTTGACTCAACATCCCTTTCTCTCTGCCTTTACGATCGACATCCATCTTCGTCTCGCTTCCGGCTCTACCTTGTCTTCCTCCGCTCAACAGACACTTTGTTCGAATACTGTGATCCTTTGGACACTTCTGTATCACCCACCGACAGACCTCCACTCACACTCGAGATCCCAAGAATGAACTCGCTCGAACAGATGAAACCGACGAGATCGTGGTCGTTCCCTCCTCACGTTCAAATCACCCCGGCCTCCCCGAGTACTATCTCCCCGCCGGCCACACCCTCTCCGTCCGCTCGCCGTTCATCAGACCCTTCGGCAGTTCCGCTTCACAAGATTCAACCTAAACGGTCGTTTTCTCTACCTCTTGCCTCGCGAACTGGTCCGCCTCCCGGCCCGCCCAGCTCGTTTCTCGTTCCTCCAAGGCCCAAACCCTCGCCAAATGGCAAGGCGTACCGTCCACCGCTATCGCGATCGTTCAGACCACGGCTACCGTCGTTTCCCGAAGAATACACTCCTTTGGACGAAGAGCGCGGTCTCAACTTTTCTTTTTGGGGTACGGCCGAGGATGAAAAAAGCGACGGCAAAGGCAGACATGTGGTTGGATCTCGTAGAAGGCTTTCTTTCTCGAGCTGGCTCGAGCGGTTGGCCAGGGCGTGTGCGTTCACGAGCATGCTCCTCATCGGTCTCATCCTGTTGAAATTGGTCGGTACTAGGTTTTGAGTCTCAATCTGTCCATACAGGTCTGCAGCACTTGGTCGAAAAGTATCTTGGTCCTTTTCCCTGGTTCTTTCAGACCATCCATTTCTCAACGCTTGTCCTTCGTTCTAGATCTCTTCTCGTCCCATATATCGCGACGCCTGGATGCAACGGACTGGCCTGGTTCGTGACCGGGATGCACCCGGTCTCCCCGCGAATAAGAGCACATTCATTCGCCTCCAGCCTTCCCATCTTCCGCCTCCATTAGATTTACCATCTGCGATCTTTCTGTGCATATTCAACTTATTGATCTGCTCTTATCTTTTTCTACCTATCTTGGACGTTCTATCTTTCTTACGTTTAAACTTTTCACTCTCTTAATCTACCTATCATTATCTCTGTTCTGTTTCATCTTTCTTCCATCTACATGACCCTGATTCGAATATCATATATATCAACTCTTTACTTACGTTGTATTACCCTCTCAATCCAATTATAAACGTTGTCTGTCTTTTCTTCGTTTCTCTTATCTTTTCAGACCGTGTGTGTGTGTGTGTGTGTGTGTGTTTTCTTTCCTGTGGAGGTTTCATTCCTTTTTCTTTCTTTGTTGAGATTTTATATGTGTATGTATATCACTTTTTTCCCAAGAAAGAAAAGCCCGCCATCGAAAGTATTTCAGTATCCCACTAGGTCAGAAACTCGGCGTTTTCGGTCCGTGCGGCAGATGTGCATGCCAGCGTGTGAACATCACAATCTCTGCAAGAGCCCAATCGATGCGCGCTCGAAGAGGATGACCGACTCGACCGATCCGACGAGCAGAGAGAACCGGATCGGTCGAAAGATCTAGGAGAAAACCTTGTCCCCGAACTGGGATTTCTCTCTGCAAATCAATCGTCCAGTGAAGAAGAAGAAACAAAGAAGGGAGAGGGACGTTCGTTTCCTTTCAGAAAAAAAAAAGGAAAGACTCGATGGCCACGTTCGCCTCATTTGTGTCTTTTCCCTCACTCGGATATCTTGCATGTGTGTGTGTGTCAACAGACCTGAGAGTCCCAAACATTCTCGGCCCGGTCTAGTAGCCGTGGGAGGCAGGGACAGTGGGCATGTGCATGTGTTTCTCTCACTCACGTACATTCGCGTCCACAAAAACAAGATGTCAAAAGAAAGAAAGAGATCCTTTGAAACACATTGAGGTAATCTTCAGAACAGTGTGGGAGGATTACAATAACAACAGAGAGAAAAAAAGGGGGGGTCATGAAGGAACCAAAAAGAAGGATTTCAGAAAGGAGAAGGAGAACAGAGTTCTCAATCCTTCTTGAGTTCTCTCCTGACCACACAGCATCTCGTCTCCCGACCACCGACGACACCCAAGCTTTCCAACCACTCAATGCTCGCTCCTTCTTTCAACTCTCCCTGGCCCAACCCGCTTAGTGCGTCCTCCCAGGACTCAACTTTCTCTTCGGCAACCTGTCGGGTGACCACGACAAACATCTCGAGCCCATCACCAACTTCAATATGTCGTTCGGTGGCAGAGGTGAAAGTGTCAGTCACGATCGAGAGCACCTGGGGCAACGGCAGTTGACCAGGCGTCCGGGGGGGAAGATGCGGGAGCTGTGTTTGGTTCTTGAAGTAAATCTGTGCAGAATGAACAGAGAGCGTTTGGAAACATAATTCGAGCATAAGAAACGGAGATGGTGACGTAGCAAAAGAGAAGAAGATACCAGAGCAAGGGGGAGACTTACCTGGTTGTCGAGGAAAGGTTGGATGAGGGACTGAGCGGCGCCTGCCGCTCGACAAAATTCTCGTTCATAACTTCCCACAGGATCAAAAGAGTAAACCGCTCCAGAGCCTGATAGAGTCGGAGGTGAAAGCACAGATACCTTGGGTCAGTCCTGCGAGCAAAGAAAGCTCAGGATTTCCGACACTTTCAAGATGTTCACCCAAGTCTATGCCCTCAATGGAAAATAAGGGGACTTACCATCTGTCTCGTCCACTCCACCAAGAATCACATATGCAAACAGAGGGAAGAACCGGTTGCCATATAAGATCGTCTGAATCATCCGGGCGATTGACTTGATGGGCATCGGTTTAGCGTGCGCATGGTTGTACCACTATTAGAAAGAGAGACCAAACCAAGACAAGTCAGCAATCAACTCACATTGTCACATCGAAAACATGTGTTTCTCCTCATTGCCTGTTCTCCAATGAGTACTACTCCTATAAAGATAGATATCTTACCTCCAACCGCTGCTTTATCCTTTGAACGAGTGTTTTTCCATCGGCAGCGAAACCGTTGACAGCGATGACGCAGGTGTCCGTTAAACGAAACACTTTGGGTGCGTATCGGGTTTGAATCGAGTAACCTTCCGACTGACGA
The DNA here is from genome assembly GCA_014825565.1 of Phaffia tasmanica. Classification (NCBI taxonomy): domain Eukaryota; kingdom Fungi; phylum Basidiomycota; class Tremellomycetes; order Cystofilobasidiales; family Mrakiaceae; genus Phaffia; species Phaffia tasmanica. The sequence goes on along the minus strand of MVAI01000103.1, from coordinate 40,506 downwards.
GTATCACCCGCGATGATTGTAAAGTTTGAACCAGCGATGGCGAGGATCTAATGTTAAACGCAGACGAGGAACGAAGAAGACGTTAGGAAAGATCGTATCTTGTTGAAAGCATCCCAACAGGGCAACCGGAAAGACATGCTCTAGATCAAGCTGAAATCAAAATCTTTAAAGAGTCAATACGAACAGTTCCTCCGTTCTCGGAGTAAGGATTGAAACGAGACATCTCTAGAAATATGAAAGCTGATAAAGAAAGGAGAGGCTCAAGTTGATGGTAAGATGAAGGGAGTGAGAGATGGTTAAAATGACTTCCAACACACTGCAACCAGTTCCACCGTGAAAAAGACTTAGGTAATATTTTTGAATGACGACACTTAGATAAATTAATTCGCCCTGAATGTCTAGCATCTCCTAAGTTCGGATTTAAGAACTTCCTCATCATCATCATCATCATCATCATCATCATCATCATCTCTATCTCACATCCATCACATGGCGGCTCCTCTCTACACCACAGACTCGGGTAGGCTTTGGCATGCCGGTCAAGTAAGTTCTGGATAGTGTTCCTGACAGACTTGCTGTCGAAGAAAAACGAAAGAGGACCATGAAGATTCCTCTTTCATATCTATGATAGAAGTTCACCAATCGTTTCTATCTCTTTCTTTCTTCAATCGATGAACATCGTCTATTAGATCATCATCGGTGAGTTATGAAGTCAACAATCATCTTAGAAGAGATTCGTAATGATCTGAATTTGTTCGTTTGATTTGTCTTGCGAGTCAGTGACCGTCGGGTTACCCGGTAAGCAATATATTCTGTTCAGGCAGAATTAGCCGGCCGACTATCTTTTAAACGCTAATTCATCGTTGGCTCCATCTGTACTATCGCGTCCCTTTTGAATATAGCTCGAGGCAAAACACATATCAGTAGGTCACTTGAGAGATATCTTCGGTGGTTAGGAGTCAAAACCGGAGTGTTCTCTCTTGGAGATTACAGACGAAAGATTCTAGGAGGAGCAGACAAGCTACCTGGAGATTACTTTGCAGTCGGTTTGTCCCTTCTTTCTCATTTCTCGTCCCAGCATCAGCTTCAGCTACTAAACTAGTGAATACATCTTGGCTTCTAACAAATAACCGATGGCTTTCCATGGTTAGGAGCAAAACGGCCAGAAACTCAGGAGTTGAGAGACCGAATCAAGCATGGTCTGGAACAGCAAGCGCTTGACTTTTTCCAAAAAGAGGGCGGTCAGGTTGTCATTTACGATGCTAACAATGGAGTTCGGAAGACAAGATACGAACTGTGGAAGCGGTTCAATGAGGAAGGTATCAAGGTCATCTTCCTAGGTCAGTTTACCGTTTGCCTCTCTATTCGGTAGATGTTCTTTTGCTTAGACCTATCTGTGTCGCGTGTTTGATAGAAAGTATGTGCGACAGAGACGAGATTGTTGAAGCCAACATTCGTTCTGTCAAGCTCTCATCGCCCGATGTCAGTATATCCTTGTATATGGTTCTTGATTGGTTGCTCAGAATAAACGCCCTTACTGATTCGCCTGTACAATGCGAATACATATACAGTATCGAGGATGGAACTCGGACGATGCTGTTCGAGACTATTGGTCGAGAATCAGAGACCAGGACAAATCATACGAACCGATCGTCGATCCAGATGCGGCATGGATCAAAGTCATCAACGTCGGAGAGCGGATTGTCATCAATCGAATTGAAGGTATGTTTTCTTAGACAAGCTCAATTGAGTATGAAAGGGATCGATTCGCTTAATCCAGTCTTGTATTGTTTCTTGCATTCGTTTGTCATATCTAGGATATCTTCAATCCCGAATTATCTTTTTCCTTATGGTAAGTTCGGTGTTCTCAATTGATGTGTCTGTGCCTGGTGTGATTATCTTCTCGAATATTGTGTTGAATCATTTATGCTCTCCTTCAGAATATTCACAACCGCCCTCGAACGATCTACTTTGCTAGATCTGGCCAATCTATTATCGAACATTCATACAAGGCGGATTCTGACTTGTGTGCTGATGGATGGGATTATGCAGAGAGGCTCAAGGAAGCAGTACTCAGTAGGCGACGGCAGGTCAAAGAAGAGAGGATCAGAAGAGGAGAGGTCACAAGAGATCGGCCGCTGACGGTAAGCCTTGTTTTTGGCGATTCAGTTCCTACTCTCTTTGTAATGGCGTCAATGCTCATCACGATTCTTGATAGATTTGGACGAGTGCACGAAGAAGAGCGTATCACACTGCTTGGCCTTTTGTTCGATTAGACTACAAGGTCGAGGAAAAGCCTCAGATGGGAGAGATCAACGTTTGTCCATCTTCTCGTGCACCTTTCTTGTTTCTCGATGCCGTGATACACTTCTGAATGTTCCTCGAATACCTCTCTGGATGGCTGTTCCTTCACAGCCTGGAGTCTGGGATGGTCTATCTTCTGAGGAGGCCAAGAGACTATACCCAGACGAATGGGAAAGGTTTTTGAAGGATCCTTACGCTCATCGAGCACCTCGGGCGGAAAGTTATCACGATTTGAGCGGTACGTCCTAGAAAGATCACTGTTCAATGAAGTTTTCTGATGTTTTGGGTGCCTTTCTGATCCTCTCATGTTTCTGCTAACAGTCCGACTAGAGAGCGTAATCTTTGAGTTGGAAAGGTGCCAGGATGATTTGCTCATCATTGGGCATGCGTCTGTGATTCGATGTCTAGTAAGTTTGTTATACTCTCTCTATTGAATTGTTTGATAATTTGCCCCACATCTGACGACGTTCTCTTCCTTACTATCATTATTGCTACGTTCTCAAGTTGGCTTATTTGGTCGGCTTACCACCAAACGAGGTCCCATCCGTGGAGATTGCTCGAGGCGACTTAGTTGAGGTCGTACCTGCTTCCTAGTAGGTCTTTTGTTTATGTGAGTATGTTCGCGACTGATTGGTCAAAACTGAATGAGTGTGTGTCTTTCTTATATAGCGGAGTTCTCTCCAGAGCGTTCCACTTCTGGACGGGTCCAGGAAGAAGCGACGGAGACACTGGAAAGAATCTCTACGAAAATGTCAGGAATATCTTTCTTCTTCTTCTGTGTACAATTTAGAAGGGATGGACGGTTACTGAAACTGCAGATAGATATATTTATGATAAAACAGGTTGCTGAAGCTACTCAGGGTAAGTCTGATAGTTTGCGCAAAAGAGAGATAGACATCTCAAGCCATTGTTTCCTAACACCTACTGTTTATCTCTTTTCTTCTTTTTGCGCTATGATTTGAAAATGTAGGCAAAGGTGTGGCCGTAGTTTCACACATATTCCCTGGTGGCCAACGAGATATAGAAGTTCGGGCGGACGACGTAGCTGCCGAAAAGGCCGAGGAAGCCGAGGTAATGAGTCGGAAAGAAAAGAATGGGGAGGTACCGAATGATTTGAGAATGGAAGCCGATTCCCCAGTGACTGAGAATTGATGGTCAGTTGGCTACAGGGCGCGGCGTGTGTGTGTGTGTGTGTGTGTGTGTGTGTGTGTGTGTGTGTGTGTGTGTGTGTGTTTTGTGTGTTCGTGTGTCTCTTGCAATGTATCTCTATGAACCCTTGATAAAACAGACAAAGGCAAATGAGAACGAACAAGCAAAGAGTGTATGTAACTCGAATGTGATGTGATCGGCGGGCGTAATAACTTGTTATTTTTCTTACGTGCCTCTTCCTCATCCCTCGCCGCCCCCCTTGGGTCCTGTTCCTGTTCTTGTGGTCCCGAATAGATCAAACGCTTCCCACACTATCCATTCAATTCTCTTTAAAAAGAAAAAAAAAGCCAACAAGGAATTCCATCATGGCTTACTCAAACAATCAGTCATATCAGCCTCGTCCCAATCAACCATACCAGCAACAGCAGTCTTATCAACAACGACAACAGCAACAACCTTACCGGCCTTCTCCTTCTAATCTTCAATCTCAGCTTCAACATACCAATCAAAATATGGACGTCGATCCTGTATCTTCTTCATCAGCCGGAGGAGGAGCGTCTTCAGATCAGGCCCATGGGTCAGACTATGTGTACTTTGAGAGACACCCTGAAAAGTTTGAGAGTGCTAGACAGAAAGCTACTGAGGTCAAGATGAGACTTGAGCTTTGGTACAAGGACGGCGTGGAGGGCGCGGTGGCTAGGCGAGAGAGGTTCGTTCTGATCGTGTTTTCAATCTCTTTCATCTTGGTCTTTCTCGTTGTCCTTCCTCTCTCTTCATTTTCTTGTGTGCCTTATAAGGTTCCGGTACTCTTTCAAAGATGTATCAATCGTATAGCAACTCGAGATATACATTAGAGAGGAGGCGGGAAATGCGACCACAGTTCCCAGATCATTCTTTCAAGATCCTTCTATCTTTCTCTGTTCTTTCTTTTGAACAGAAGACCAGTTTCTGACCAGATCTTCTATATCCTTTTCGTCACATACTTGATAATAATGTTGCGATCTGTCCATTCAAATTCATTCGGCTCTTGTGACGTACAGACGTATCACAACCGAGCGGGCACTCACACAAGACCATCTTACCCCGGACCATCTCAAGCAAAGGCTGATCGCTCAGTATGGTCGGAAAGAGAGCAAGTGAGTCGCCTATTTTCTTTTCAGCCTTTGCTCCAGTACTTCCTCTCCGATGGTGTTACAGACTACTGAACAACTACTTTGGACAATAATGGTACCTATCATCATAGTTTCCTAAGGATGAGGCGAACCAAACTCAGTCTGCAGGATTTCCGAACCGTCAAAGTTATTGGAAAGGGAGCATTCGGAGAGGTGAGTTCTTGTTCTTTCTGTGTACTTAAACGATCGACTGTACTTTTGGAAATCACCAGAGTAGGGTGATCAGCCAAACAGCTGTATGCGCTCATCATACTGAGCCATACGTTCTTTTGAAATTCTGTAGGTTCGCCTAGTTCAAAAGATCGATACAGGACGGATCTATGCTATGAAAACACTGATGAAGAGCGAGATGTTTAAAAAGGACCAAGTCAGTGATTTATCAGTCATACTTATCTTGATCTTACAGGATAAATCCCTTCTCAAGTGACTCCAGCTTACATTACATATTCAAAACATTCATGTTCTGTCCTGGGTTTCGACTTTGGTTTGGTTTGGTTCGGTTCGGTTCTCGAACATAGTTGGCCCATGTTCGAGCGGAGCGAGATGTTCTAGCAGAATCCAACTCACCCTGGGTCGTACCGCTCTACTTTTCGTTCCAGGATCCAAGCTTTTTGTACTTGATCATGGAATTTTTGCCGGGAGGAGATCTGATGACGATGTAAGTCATCTTCAACACTTTTCTTCTACATCTAATTGACCACATGTTGATGTAATCAATTCGTTGAAAAACTATCTGTATTTTCTGCATCTCGGGTGATCTGACGGGCCAGGTTGATCAAATACGATACCTTCTCGGAGGATGTGACCAAGTTCTATATGGCCGAATGCGTTCTTGCCATCGAGGCCGTGCACAAACTTGGATTTATCCATCGAGATATCAAACCGGACAATATCTTGATTGACCCTCAGGGTCACATCAAGCTTTCCGATTTTGGATTGTCCACTGGCTTCCAAAAACAACACGACTCGGCGTATTATCAACGACTTCTCGATGGAGGATCGGGCGCAGCGGCGGGTGCAGGAACAGGTCCGGGAGGAAACGCCGTGGCTGGGTCTGGACCAGGCGCCAGAAACTCGGTCATGGTGAACAGTATTCACTTGACGATGAGTTCGAAGGACACGATCGCAACATGGAAAGCTAACAGAAGAAAATTGGTATGCACAACATATTTCGAGATGTCATCCATTTGCTTTAGAGAAAGGCGGCTGGGGAGACTTTATGGGATATAGTTGAGGTCTGAAGAGCAAAACTAATTTGTGGTTCTATTCACGATTTTCATCACTACAGGCATACTCAACCGTTGGAACGCCTGATTATGTTCGTCGACGCAGCTTCAATCCATCTTTTTTTCTTTTACCGAACCGAAGCTTTCTTAACTTACTGTGACTATCCGCTCGATGCAATTTTTGTTGCTTCAGATTGCCCCGGAAATCTTCTTGCAGCAAGGATATTCCAACGAATGTGATTGGTGGTCTTTAGGGTCAGTATTTCTTTTTTGGCCTTTTTGTTCGCACATGTGAACATTTCTTCGTATATCGTCCGCCATGTACTTCATGTTGAAGCTGTTCTCATCTGGACACAATGTAGAGGAATTATGTTCGAGTGTTTAGTCGGCTACCCTCCATTTTGCTCGGAGAACGCGCATGATACATATCGAAAGATCATTGACTGGAGGAATCGTGAGTCTAGCCTTCTTTTTCGTTTCGTGTCCTCCCTCGACTCTCCTCCAGCTGGTAATATTAACAGTTCGGTTCTTTCTGTTGTTTTTTTTTTTTTTTTTCGTAAGACTTGTACTTCCCTGACGATGTCCATCTGTCCCGAGAATCTGAGGACTTAATCAAACGGTACGCCTTAACTTTCCTCGTTGGCGTTTCCGTATTCCTGAATTACTACTTACTTGTGCCTTGCTATACAAAACCAACTCAGATTATTGACATCACCGGAACAAAGACTGAATGTTGCTCAGATCAAAGCTCATCCGTTCTTCTACGGAGTCGACTGGGATACCATTCGAAACATCGACGCTCCCTTCGTACCCCATCTGAGATCCATCACGGATACATCTTACTTCCCGACCGAAGATCTTGATGGTGTTCCCAACCAACAGCCGGATACTGGAGGAGCTGGAGCAGGAAAAGATCTTGCTTTCCTGGGTTACAGTGTGTCTTGTTTCTCTTGTTCTGCCATATCGAGTGTGTATCAAGGACTAATGTTTAATCAAAATCCTTTTTGCAGCTTTCCGAAGATACAACCAATAATCACGAGAACCGTTTTCCACGCTCCTATTTCTATCTTTTCAATCTTTCCTCTCTATTTTCATCAATATTCCTCAACAATTTCAGCCCCTTACGTTTCTTTGGTCCTTTTCTATCTGTTCTGTTTATCATCTTTCAAGTCAGCTAGACTACACAACACACCTGTTTTTTTTTTCTTCTTTTTCTTCTTCTTTTCCTTTTCACCCTTGTCAGTCTTGACTTTGATGCCACGTCATCCACGTTCTCTTGCTCGCCTTCCTCTATACAAACCATGTATTTGTCGACCCCAATTGCTCCCTCTTTTTTCTTCCGGAATCGACCCAGCCCTCTTGGTCCCTGGCGATATGCATGATACATAAATTTGCATCGGCAACTTTTGAAAGCGATGGAAAGGATGTTTATGAAGAGGAAAAAAACCTGTGTACAACCAGAAAGAATTGATCCCGTAAAGCTTATTTTCCACGCCTCGTTGTCTGGTGTTCACTAATCTCTAAACGAAACGAGACAACAAGATAAAATCTAGAACGGGTGTATCGTTATCTTATCTGATGGTCTCGAACAGTCAGGTGACCGGTTGGCCATCCATTCGTTCGGTCAAACATTTTAAAACATACACCATCACCAAGATTCAAAATAAAGCAGAGACATGTATCTGACCATCGTTCGTACATCTGAATATACAGTATATGCCAACCAATACCGAGGTTGAACAAATTGCTTTTTTCGGACTGTGATTGATAACATCAGGTTCGACACGGAGAATCCACGGTGAGTTTGACTTTTTCATCATCGACCGGTACAAGGATAAGACGGTTTCGACAAGATCTACATGCAAACTGGTTGATATCATTTCGTCTGGATCTTTTGTTTGCTATATAACCCATCAGGATAATCTTGTCAGTTTTTATCCATCTAGATTCCTGCACGTTCTCATCTCCAGAAGAGTTTGAATCTAGAATAAGAAAGAGAGCGAACACAAGCTGACCCGGAACGGGCTTTTGCTTAGAGGGATATCTGGGCAGGTTCAAGGGATACTCCACTTTCTAACCATGGGATGAATCAAGCAAAGGTATCACAAATCTTTACGTCTTTCTTCTATCTTTGTGACTTTTTTTAGTCGGAAAAATTGTAGAAAGATCAATACAATTGAGTCGGCCACCTTCTTCCTCGCATAGGCTCTAGGTGAATCGTTAAAGGGCGTTCGAATCACTCAGATATACGCTAGTCCACTTGTACGTCATCACATTCGCTTTCCTTGCCCGTTTGATTTGTGAGAGCTGAAAAAGGTATCCCTGTTTCGATCGTTCGAACGGCCATCTGTCTTGATCTGATTTCGTCAGCTTCGAGCAAGATGGACAGCAGAGCAGATTCATCAGCAGAACGGTGCTTCCAAGGATATACCGCCTATAATCTTCTCACCTCTTATGCAAGAGCAGTGCGTCCTTTGGCATCTGAAGATTTTATTTTTATTTTTATTTTTTCATTCAGAAATGACTAAACGATCCTTCCGAGTTGGTCAAATAGAGAAAAGGTTGATTGATTGTTTTTACGGTTGATCGGGTGCACTGTCATACAGAAATTTCGGCCAAGCCGAGGGTAAATCGTGGAACAATATGAGTGGGAATTATAAAAGACTTGCTGGCAGAACGTTCTCGTTTGAGGGCGGGGAGTGCTTGGATGACGTCGGAAAGAGAGCAGATCGGTTTGTTCATCTGTCTCTTCTTCAAATGCCGTTGTTCTGGATTTGCTCAAGTAGACCTCGATCTTCTACTATGTGCCTTGCGTTCCGTTCTTGGCTTCTGGGGTCAGGTTTATCGACGAGTTTTTGAATCACCATCTAGAATCGCCCGAACAAGAGAATCTTCATGTTGTAGCCGTCGCGCATGGGATCTTCAAGTGAAAACACAATATGTTTTCCTCTACAGAAACAATATTCATGATGAAGATGCTGACGACTCATTCTTTCTTTTCTCTCTCTATCCCCTCAAACCTGTCATCAAACAAAACGGCTATCATAGCTCTGAGCTCATGGGTGCGCTTTTTCGTAGACGGCCTACACGACAGAACGACCGATGGAATTCCACCGGAATGACCAGTTCGTTCTTCCTGTTCTTTTCCTGTATTTGTTTTTGACCTTCGTCTCTTTCATTCCCGTTGCGTTCGCTCACCCAAAGACAAAATGATGATTGCGATGATGGCTGGATTTCGAACATTAATGTAAACTTCCAAGATACCGGTTGGCACAAGATCTTGATCACCCCGTCTTTCACCCCGTCCCCTTCGCCTTCGCCCAGTCTGACGCGCTCGACCACGCCGACGGTGAATACCGTTGTCGATCCCACTTTATCATCGGTGACTCCAACCCTTTCGTCCGTTCCTGGGACCCCCGCGCCGACGGAACCTGTCCCTGGGTCTGCACTCCGAAACCGACCCGGGCCAAGCCACAGAGAAGACAACGATGAAGAGAAAAAGATGAGGCTGAGAGTCGCGATCCTGGCGATCAATCAGACCGGTCATCTCAAAGGACTCGAAAGACAACGTGGCGGGGTGGGCAACGGCGCGTTCGATCCCAAGCAGGGTTCTTTGAGAGATTTCTTCGGAGGAGGCGGTGGTAGTGCTACCGGGAGCTGCACCTGATAGATGATAGGGAAGAGGAGAACGGTATGTGTGTATGCGGGCGCTCGAAAAGAGTTTGTATCTAGTCCGATAAAAACGTACACGGTGTCAACATTGAAACCCCTTATGACTTTTTGGTCGGGAGAGGACGAGAACGAGAATGGACATAATCATATCGCTGAGAAAGCGATAAGAGCTATTTTCTTTTTTTTTTTTTTTAAAAAAAAAGGAAGGGAAAAGGACAAGAAACAATGGACATTGATACTATTGTCAAAGAGACAGAAAGGAGAAGAAAAAAATGGAGGTAGAGGAAAAAATGCACAAGATGATGAAACCTCCTCGAGCGATCAGTAATATAGAGTAAACGGGAGAGAAAGAAGATGAGACATATAAGGAGGTGATGTGGAAAGTAGAAGGATGAAGCATATATGCAAATCTAGACATGATCGAGATTTTCATTCTTTTGTTTTTGCGTTTGATTCTATCAGAAAGAACAATGATGAAGACACCAAGGATGAGAAGGGTTGATCGAGTGGACTATGCGATTAGAAAAGTCTTTGGGAGTTGAAAAGCATGAGACGAGGGGTGAGATAAGAGTAAGCAAAAAGGGGGGTGGGACGAAGATAAAACCTCGAACCGAAAAGGAAAAGGAAGAAAAGAGAAAGCAAGACAACCGAACGACCTGGATGACGAAAAAGAACAGAGAAAAATGATACGGGACAAAATTGGGAATATGCTTTGATGAGTGCAGGTTAGGTGTATTCTTGCCAGAAATGAAGAGAGGAAAGAGAGTAGGTACGAAAAAAAAATGAGTAGTGGACGAGGACTTGATGATGAATGTATGCGCTACATATACAGTCTGGTTTTATGACCGAAACTCGAAGAGGAAAGAGACAGAAAAGGAAGAAGAAAACTGAGCAGCAGAGAAAATGTTATGAGTGTGTGTGTATGGGGGATTTTTTTTTGGGTCAAAGAAGCAAAACGAACGAAGAAAAACAAAAGCAAAAAAAGGAGAGCAAATGAGGAAGTGGTCTATTCTGCCAACAACTTTGGGTCCACGTGATTCCAGTTTCCCAGCGAAGCCGAGGTCGATCCTCCCAAAAGGTTTTCATTCCGGAAGGACGATGCTGAACCAGCAGACCGTTCCGTTAGAGTCGGTTGACCGACCGTTTCGATTGTGGTAGCAGGGACGGAATGAAAGGTCGGTTGCATCATGGATGATCCATCCTCCAAGGTTGGGTTGTCCGGGACTGGTGAGAGCGACAGCATTGAAGACCGCAGGGATTGAGTCTGACCTGGTTGGTAAGCTGGGAGGAGCTGTGGATAAATCTGCTGCTGCTGTTGCGGAGATGGTTGATTGTGTTGCTGCTGGAGCGGTTGCTGCTGAAGTGGTTGCTGAGGCCAGGTAGGCAATGAGTACGATGACTGATTGTCTACAGGAAGATAGTTAAACTGTTGATCAGGGTTTTTTGTCGGCGACTGGTGTGACGACAGATCAACGATCTGGAAACCTAGGCCAATGGTAGGTTGTAAAGTCGACATGACGGACGGTCCACCGGTCGAAGACGACGACGATGACAGCTCGCCATTACCACCGACAGAACCTCTCCTGATAGTCGGGTTGATAGGCTGATAGTCAATCAGGGTACCTTGTCCTCCGCCATCTTGGAAACGGGTTTCGTTCGGTGAGGGATATCCCGAATGCCATGGTTGACTGCCCGGATAACCTGATTTTGCGTCGTCTGCAGAGGTCATGAAAGACGTCCAGGGGGTGGGTGAGGCAACCAGGGCGCTATCGAAAGAGATTGAGTGGGGCAGCGACGATACGGACGACGTGGACGAATGTGAATACTGTGAGAGCGGGGGCCCTAGCGAGCCGCAATCTGACAATACGGCCGGGGATGGTTGGAACGCAGAATCTGGGCAATGAGAAAAAGATGGTGTGACAACCTGAGAGCCCTGACCGGTCGGAGGAAGACAAGTGTATGGGTCTTCGGAGGACCCTCGGTTGGGACAAGGCGTCGCCGGCATGCCAATCGTGCTAGATAGCTGGGAGGATGGTAGGATGTATGGTTGAGACCTTGTTCGGTGATGCATTCCCGGTCGACCGGCTAGTGGAAAACTCGATCGAGGGTTGGCCCGATAAGGCCGCTGAGAGGGAGGCGAGATTCCGGCGACCTCAAGGGTGGAAAACAATGAGTTGGAGGTCGGATGTCGTGGAGAAGCGGAGGGCGAGGATTGGTAGCTGCCGTACGGAGAATCGGCCGAAGGGGAGCCATCGAGGTTGAAACTAGCGATTCTGTGGGTCGCGCCGGACGTGGGTGTTCCCTCAACGACGGTCGGTAGAGCCGTCAGGCCACCTCGTAGGCTGAGCGAAGAGTTTGAGCTCGCTCGTTTTCGTAGCGACTTTCCGCCTTCGTCCCGTTGGATATAACCGATCCCAGGTTCCGTCCGGGGCGACGAGCCAGCTGGACTGACGGATCCATCAACGCTACGGGGTGAATAACTCTGAATGCGTTGACCGACGAGATCTCTACTGGACGAGGAGCTGGCAAAAGAGGGTTGCTTGCGCAACTGGTGTCGGTCCCGAAAGTTTTCGATCCATCCGGTCGACGCTTTGAATTTGCCAACCGGCCAGGACAGGACCTGGGCACAACCGAGAGCTTTCTCTCTGATCTGACCATCAGAAACTGTCTGGCCAGATTTGAAGATCTGATGAGCCCAGTCACTCATATGTTCTTCGATCTCGATGAATCGGAAGGAACTAAGGTAGATTACATGCGTTGAGGACAACAACGGAAACGACAATGAATTTCGAATGTTAATTATCATCGAGACAGATGTCGCAAAAAAAAAAAAACAACGCTATAAAGAAACAAGAGTTCGGAACCGAGTACCTACCGAGGAACTTTTGGACCGGCTCCGCTCTCTTTCTCCTTTTTTCTCTCTGCGGCCCATTCTGATGGATTTCCTAGCCATCTGTCCTTGTCCTTTAAAATCTTGCTTACGGTGCTCCGTTCGATTCCAAACTGCTTGGCGAGGTCTTCCTGCTTCTTCCTAGGATACTGGGCATGAATACCACACAGCTCTCTCTTCTGGACAGCTGTCAACTTGATCTTTGTTCTGGTCGGCATGGCTGCTGTTGACAACGGTGGTGGTGAATAGGCTACAGTGGCCGCTGACTGTGAAGAAGTTTGAGAAGGGGAGCATGAGGAAAAACCTTGGGTAGGCAAGCCCGAGCTATAAGGGCTGATCCGGTCGGCGGACGAGAACGAATGGTGGCCGGCAATATCGTGAGAATCTCCAAGTAGGGACGGTGATTGATCGTACACAGAGCTAAAGTCAGGTCCAGTGTATATGGTTGGAGAATGACCCGACATGGGACTGTATGTTACGGGGTGAAGAGGAGGACAGACAACCCGGTTGAGCAAAAGAGTATCAACAAAGCTGACGGTCAACCAAGGAGCGTTAGGACTGGGGAGAAGATGAAGAGGAAAGACAAGTTCCGGATCTATAGAAGGAATCTATGGAGCCGATAGAGAGAGAGCAAAGAAAGGGCAGAATGAAAGAAGAAGCAAATGATTTTTTTTTCTTTGTTTGAGATGAGTTCGATCTTGACGAAATAAAGCAGAGAAGATAGGGTTGACAAGGCAGAGAAGAAGGTGAAGGCACACAAGCCAAGGAGGACCAAGGATAAACGGATGAGAGATCTCACCTTATGGTGGGCCGATTGAGATGATGTCCTTGAACAGAAAGTGACCAGAGATGTCCTACGACAAATTCAGCCTTGGAAGATATGAGGGCCCAGGTATAGTATTAAGACTCGAGGGAAGAGATGTCGATAATGATGGCAACGGCCGAGATAGGAAAAGGCGAGAAAGAAAAAAGAAAAAAAGAAAAAGAAAAAAAACCAACTGGGCACCTTTCCTAGGGATGATAATTCAAGAATGAGGGACTTGTCCCAAGAGATAGAACCAATGGAAATAGGAAGGAAAAGAAGGAAAAGAAGAAAAAGAGGAAGAAGAAGAAGAAATGCAAGCGAAGAGGGAAGAAAGCAAGTCGAGCAAAACCCGGGATGATCAAAGATAGAAGAATGAAATGTGTTTTGTCGTTGTTGTTGTTGTCGGTCTTCTTCTGTAACTCTTCTCCTGAAACGGATCAAACAGAAGGCCAGAAAGGAAAAATAACGATGAAGAACCAGAAACGATCAAGGTCCAGATCTATCGTCTCTCTCTCTTTTTTTCTTTTTGGCTTTTTGGGAAGAAGGAAGGAGAAGAGAAAGGGGAAGAAGATTGCCTTCGTCGGATGGAAGAAGATTGAGCGGGTTTACGTTGTTTATAAAGGGGGAAAAAATTCAACCCTGTTTCCCTCTTGTTTTTCACTGTGCCATACGTTCATTTTCTGAATAGCCATCTTTATTTCATTCCAAGGTCCATGAGTATCGATCTATAGAGCAGATGAAGAAGTCCAAATATTGTCTCAACCATCGGGGTCGGTTTATTCGAGAATAACCGGAGGGAGCATCCATACCCATACATCCACACACCATGGAAGTAAAAAAAAAAGGACTAATGAAAACAGTCGCGCATTAGTACACACAGCTTTAGGTCAAATCTACGTTCTCTCCTTTTTTCTTTTTCTTTTTTTTCTTTTTCGTTTTCTATATCCTTTTCATTATTGTATCCATCATGGTCTTCCCTCCACAAACACTCCCACCCGAAGATCCATCCGAAGAGGGTTCGAGATTGTGTGAAGAGAAAGAAGAGCAGAAAAAAGAGAAGACCACAACCAGAAAACAAGAAAAATAAAAATAAAAAATGTTAGAGACCGAAATACGGTGAATTAAAAAAAGAACGAGTAAAGAAAGATGCGAAAAGATCGCCAGTCGGGCCTAGGACTGTTGGACTTTATTTACCGAAACTGAATACAGCCCGTTCGCAAACATTCAGTAAAGAGGGAATGTGGAGGGCGTATGTATCAGATACGAGAAAGAAATCAATAAAGGAATGATCTAACGTTACATATATGTTACATATACATAGATCATGAAGAGAGGAGAGAAAAGAAACAGATTCTATCCATGAAGGCCAGGTGTTGTGGTGAGGTTGCAGAATTCGGAGTAGGACAGAGAGAAGAGACGGCGGGAGATGATCATCAGCATCTTTTTTTTTTTTTTTTTCTTGTTTCTTTTCTTCCCCTTCCTTGCTCTTTTTTCATTATTTTAAATGAGATCCCTCTTTACTGCTGCAGGACGGCAAGTCGATATAGACAAGAGGTCAATGGATGACCAAAAAAAGGCCGGGTCAGTCGGAGGTCACCGCTGTTGATCTCGAATAAGTCTTATCTTGAGTTTCTAGATCTTTCATGGTACGTACACTTGCAACCACTCGCATTCACACCATATAGCCTACACCGTCCGAACATGTGACTCGCCCCACATCTCACGCCATATCACACACACACACACACACACACACACACACACACACACATACACACACACACAAAGACATGTTGACAGCGTTCTAGTCCATCATGAGGTCATCTTCATCCCTGCTTCCCGAGTTCTCCCCAGCGAGAGCCATCAGCCTTCGAAGTTCCTTTTCCTTTCGCTTCTTCTCTGCCTTTAGGTTCTTTCGGCTGTTTGGGTTCGTCATCGACATGTGGTCCATCTCTGTGGACGTGAACAGCTTGCCTAGCTGGGCTGTCCTGATCCTAGGAAGAGCAGAAGGGTTGGGAAACTGAATGTCGCTCGTCGCAGTCGTCGGTTTCCTAGAACGTGAGGGTGAGATGTTATTGAATTGAAAGAAAAGAAACATGAAAACGTATGATTAGTTCCGTAAAAGATAAAACGTTTATGACCATGGTAATGGACATCGGTTCTCAGCCCGTAAATTATATTTGTATGCTCTACAAACAGCCTATACTTGGCTGTATGTGTGCGAGTGTGTATGATGAAGAAGAAAAGAAAGAAAAAATGCACTTACAAATCTCCTCGGGCAATCCCATGCTCAACTCTAGCCTGCTCGATCGAGGCGGCTTGGTCCTCGATGACCTCTTCCTCCACCCCGCCCTTCAACAGGCCCATCCCGATGTAGTCCTCCAGACCACCCCAAGCTTCACCGGTCTCATCGTCAAGCTCATCGTCCACCATGTCGGGTTCGTCTTGAGCCATGTCTTGTCCGTTACTTTCACTGTCGCCCATAGGATCCTCTGCCATGGGTTCCTCCTCGAATACCTCTCTATCGGCAGCACCCATCAGTCCGGCCAGGTCGAACGCAGGAGCGAACGAACGAACGATGGCGGCATCTCCCGTCTGTGTACCAATTCCCGACCCCAAGGTCGATCCGAGTCCGCCGTTGGTCGTTTCCGCCATGGAATCGTCATCGCCATCGCCAACGGGTGCATTAGGGTTCTTTGTCGTTCGAAGAATCGAAGAATGATGAACCGCAGGAGGGGTTGTGTGGTACGCAATCTTTCCAGAATTCCAATCTCGGAGAACCTGAACGGCCGAAGACTCCAAGTCAGGCACACCTCCCTTACCTAATCGACCACGGACCAACGCGATGGACACCAAGAATTGAGTGGTCGTCTCGAATGGTGGAATCCCGTAAAGCTTCTCGAGTTGACTACGTTCGACCTTGCTAATGATGACGTCCACTATTGGAGTGAAGGTACGAAGAATATAATGTTATCGATCAGTCGGAGACTATAAAGAAATAAGAGAAAGAAGAGAAAGAAGAGAAAGAAGAAGAAGAAGAAGAGGGAAACAAATTGAGACATAGAAACATACTGGGAGAGATTGGGTCCTCGACTAGCTCTGGTTTGACACAATTCCTTAAGATCACCTCTCCCCTCTTTTTCCTTCGCTCGTGCTCATCTAATCCTTCAACCGAACCAGCCGGGTCAAAGACGATACCAGGACAATCCAATATCTTGAGGGACTTGTCAAGAGCAACTTCTTGGACGACCCTAGTCTTTCCTGGCGTGGCTGCCACACCACAGGCCTTGCTCCTCTTCAACGAATTGATTAACGAAGACTTTCCCACATTCGGGAATCCAACTACCCCGACAGTCAACGACTGACCTGTTGGTAGATGTCGAGCATACCCTTTTAACAGTTGAATTAACGGGGCTGAACCGAGGGCTAAAGCGGTCACCGGAGTTGTCAGATTCGAATCGTCCGTCCTTCCACCATTCTGGTTCTGCGAATGGGAGGCCGACGAAGAAGACGTCGGCAGATGAAGGGAAGAAATATGGTTCCTTTGAGATTGCGTCGATGATTTGAAGGGCAGAGTGGGGAAATCATGTCGGAGGTATCGAAGCCATTGCTCGACCGCCGGACGAGGTACCAAATCTAACGTATTTGATTTGAAAAAGAAGAAGGACAAAACGTGGTCAGTGTCTATGCCTTGTTGTTTCCTGCGGTAAGACAAGAGCAAGAACGAACCGATTTTGTTCATCACCGCGATCAATCTCTTGCCATCTCCCTCCCGACGTCTTACCTCATCCTCAACATATTTACTCCTTCCACCTAATGGATCTCTTGCGTCTAGCACCTGGTAGATTTATTTCGATATAGAAATTATCAATGATCTGGGGATCGCGAGCGCTAAGAGAGCATGAAAAAAATAAGAAGAAGAAGAAGAAGATACCTGAATGATTACATCACTTTGGTCGATGACTTTTCGAAGGTGGTTCATAAACGCCTTTGCACTCGAATCCTTCAACATAATTCCCGGGTCGAGCTAAGAACAAAGAGGGAAATATGAAAGTTCAATCACGACAATTGGTCGGTAAAAACATCAGTGTTTTTCTTCTCAAGATAAAAATGATCAGTTCACTAACCTCTGGATAATCAACCACCTGAACATCGTCAGTAAATCCGTTGAGGCCAGAACCAGAAGGAGCATCCGGATCGTACGTTAAAGTCGAAGTTGATCCCATGCTAGCGAACGTTTGAGGTTTTCTCTGCATAAGAGAGATACAAAGAACGAACGCTCGATAAGCTGTCTTTGCACTAGCTCTCAGAACCAGAACCAGAACGAAGAATACGTACAGCGGCTGCTCGGTCTCGGTGAACTTGTTTCTCTATCGCTTTGCTCTGAACCTTGAGCTGTTCCTTCCGAGCAGCTGCCTGAGCAAATTTAGGTACTCCCGGGTCCTTTCTCTTTTCTGAAAACGACCCGATGTCAGACAGATAACCTGGTTAGCTAACTTGACGAATGGTTTGACAAGCATAGCTTGAATCACAGAGTTCAGAGAATCAGTTTACGAACTAGCTCCAGCTGTAGGAAGAGCATTGACTTCTGTTAAACGGTGTGCATGTGTACATGTGTCAGATCGTTTCCTTGTCCTTGACCACAGCTGATATACAAGCAGGAACAAAACAAGAAAACATATAGAGATACGAACTATTTCTTCCCATCTTGGGCATATTTGTTTGATAGTGTATGAGTGTCTGTGAGTGAATGAGTTGAAAGTTTCAGGTATAGAATTCTTCGTTAATGATGATTGAGTGTAGAGGGCAATCCAAAAAAATGGCCGTAACCAGAGACACGTGAGCAGGGTGCTGATGCGGCTAAATTTCTACCAACACGTGACTTGCAAGCCACACTCTAGTTATCTTGCCCAGTTCAACGTTCGGATCAAAGCTGTACTATCTATGCCAAGCGTAACCAAGTTGGTCTTCTCCGAGCGTCTCACGTTTTATTTTAGCCCGGCCAAAAATTCAAGACAGACGACCTTCAACGATTCCCTTCCTTTTATTCCCCTCACCTTCTTCTCATCCAACCATCCTTTCTCTTCTCGTTCAGGGAAGTTTTGAGAAAGAGGCATAGAGGAGCAAGAACAAAAACAAAAAAACAAAAAGAAGAAAAAAAGACGACGAAAATTATAGCGACGGAGAAATAAAAACAGACAATTTTGCCGACTTGCTTGTGTAAAAATCTACGTTTATCTTCTCGGACATCCCCTCTTTTTTCCTTCTTTTAATCTCACTCATCTTAAAAGATGACTTCCCAACCTTCGGAGATTACGCCCCTTCTCAACCAAAACTCTACTACCACCGATGCTAGGAGGAAGAGCAATAAACACACTCATCCTGACCCACATGCAGACGAGTCCGCATTTGATCTGAGGGCCAGAGAAGACCTTGAGGAGCTCGCGCTAGGCCCCGGTGGAATCCACGGCGGAAAGAGCACATTCTTACAGGCTGTGAGTCTTTTGGATTATCATTATGGTCCCGCTCATTTGAAAGTCTGACTGATTAGGACGTTATCATTCGTGTTCTCTTGCTTTCGTCTAGCTCTTTAACGTTATTGGAGACCTTGTTGGTACAGGGTTGTTGGCTTCTCCGCTGGCTATCGGTAAGTCCTCTATCTGCTCTAACGAAAGAAGCAATGGAATCATCATTTTAAATATATGAAAACTCTTTTTTTTATTTTAATGATTCATACACACATTCAACTTTCGTGCAGCCTATTGTGGTTGGGTTCTTGGACCAATTCTTCTCACCTTCCTTGCATTTGTCACCCACCGAACACTTCTCGTCATGGTTCAGTTCACTTTGGACGATCCTACAGTTTACACTTATCCAGATATCGTTGGCAAAGCGTTTGATAAGCGATTTAACGTCCGACCCTGGCTCACCGGGTTGTTTGTGTTCGAGATTTTTGCCTGGACCATCGCGCTCGTGATCCTCTACTCCGATACGTTATCTGCCCTACTCCCGTTCTTATCGTCAACCGATTGGAAGATCGTCTCGTTCTTCATCATCGCGCCTCTATCGTTCATGCCGCTCCACTTTTTGAGTTACACCTCCTTCCTTGGAATCACCACGTCGTTCGTGTTGATCGCTATTGTTCTTCTGAACGGTTTTATGGCCACCAATGCGCCTGGATCAATCCTTCACCCGGAGCCAACGGATATCTGGCCGGCTTGGGGACTCGCCAAAGTCGGTGTTGCGGGTGGACTGATGATGAGTGCCTATGTTTGTCCTTTTACAACAATACCCTTCTTTTTATCTTGAAAGGTTAGTTTTGAATACTGACGAAACTTTCGTCCGGCACAATCCAACAGGGTGGTCACGCGGCTTGTCCTGTTATCGTTTCTGACATGAAAGACACCACAAAGTGGAGGAAGTTGGTCGACTTGAGCTACGCAGTCGCTTTGATTGTCTGTTTAGGGATTGGTTCGGCTGGATATTTGATGTTTGGAAGGGGTGTCAGCGACGAAGTGAGTCTGGTCCGCTACTCTCTCAACAGGGGCCCATAGGATTCGCTTGCTAAATAGTTTGTTTCTGATGCTCTTTATCCAGATCAGTCTGGATATCTCTAGGATTCCTGGGTTCTCCCCGTTGATTAGCACGTTGGCACTCTACAGTGTGGCTATAAACCCTTTGACCAAGGTGAGTAGATTTCGCGATTCAACTCAATCATGCAAGACTCAAACTAACGCAACTTATCATATTTCCGATCTAGGTCCCGATTGGTATGAAGATGGTGAGCATTTGGCTCTAATGTTCTCCCTATTCTGCCTTGACAAATTCTGATTGTAGTTCGTTTACAAAAACCACTCTAGCTCAACGACATGGTTGAAATCGCGCTCAAAATTGTGCCCAGTCCAAACCCCGCCCTTTCTGCCTCGCAAACTCCTAGTTCAACCCGACCTCCTTCACCCACCCCTCAAAAGCCTCCTGTAGGCGCTGAGACCGGATCGGCCGATGATGATGGAACCGTTCTCAACGGTGGATTAGAGGCTCAGGAGGTGGACATCGTTGCCCAAATCAAAGCCTGGCGAAGGTCGGAAGTTAAAAAGGCATGGATTCGAGGAGTTAGCAAGATCTCTCTTGTGATTGCGATCGTCGTCATCTCTAGTTAGTTTGCTTTATCTGGGAGCTCTGCATGTTTGCTGCTAGAGTGGAACGACGTCTCTGACCTTGTGTTCTTGCTTCTTTTCGTTTTCGCTTTTCACAGTCACGTTCCCTTCATTCGAGCTTCTCTTGGCGTTCATGGGTTCGGCCCCTGCGTTCCTTGTCTCTGTCATCATCCCTCTTGCCGCCAAGAAGGTCTATTTGTACGACCATCTACCTACCGAACCGACATCGATGGTTAACTCGGTCGCTTCTTTGGCATCGTCTGCTCCAGTCGAGTTGTCGGAGGAGAGTCAGATCGAGCTAGAGGAGGCTAGGAAGCGAGTAAATTGGAGCATAGAGGGTTGGTTCGATTGGTCGTTGATCGCTTTTGGATTTGTTGGAGCCGTTATGGGCGCTTGGGGAACTTTTGCTTGATGTCCATCATCTTTCTGTCTGTCTCTTTCCTTCTGTTCTTATCATCCTTCTTCGGGTACTCCCTCTGTTCATGTCTTCTACTTGTCGCTCGCTTTGTTTCCCATATCTCTTGCTGTTTTGCCCATCCTTTTTGGAAAAACTCTATTCTTATAAAGTTCTCTAGTATAGACACATCCATTTCAACAACACACAAAGATCTCTTCTCACTACCGTTCTCTTGTACGCTCTAGTAGTTTTTCTTCATTTCGCGCATGCTATGGCGCACTAGGAAGATATTCTTTCTATTCCACCCATCTATCTCCGCAGAATAGTTCATTTTCATTTTCATTTCATTTGCTCTGTTCTTCTATCGTTTTGTTTCTTTCCTTCTTTCTTTCTTTCTCTTTTGGTGAATCTAGATGTAGTAGAAAAGATTGTGATATTTAAAATGATGACCTGGTCCAAAAACGCTTTCGAATATTTTATTTTTATCTCATTTCATTTTATTTCTTATGTGCACATCCGGAGGGTGTGCGTGGGTATATATATATATATATGAGAGAAAGAGAAAAGTGTAATCCGAAGCTGGGCATCAGCTCCGGGAGTACGTTGTGGACTGCCACAGCCGTCCTTGATCAAGAAAATAAATAGAGAGAGGTTCTCGGCAAGACTGTCCCAGAAGGCGACTCAACCACGGCACGGACATATTGATCGATTTGATCATACCCGTTCCTTCAGCCTTGGATATGGCATCCTCCGCGATCTTCACGGATTCAGCTCGGCGGATGATTCTTCCCGTGTAAGAGAAAAGGGAAACGTCGAGGAAACCTAAGGTGAGGAAGGAAGGAGAGGGATAGAAAACATTTAGAAAGTTGAGTAAGTGCGCGTGGTGAAGAGAACGTCAAGAAAACGGCCTTTGATACTTGAAGTTTCATTCGGTGCGGGATGACGTCGCACCCGTTCGTCCTTGCACCTACCGATTTTCTGCGCTCAACCTCACTCTGTTCGAGGCGATCTAAGATGCTCTGAAAGAAACAAGTCTAAATATTGAATAAATACCAGCTTGTTTTAGCCGAGTCTCTTCTTCTTCTTTATTTTATTTTGTATCCCAAACCCAAACCTGAACTGAATTTCTCGACGTTCGAATAAGCCAAATTGTGCACAAGATAATCAATCACGATGACTGACAGAGTAAGTCTTCTCTCGCTTCCCTCCTCGATCCGTGTCGTTTCGTCAACCCTTTGGTGTTGCCAATCGTCTATTCTTCTTCGGAAGAAACCTGACGGTTGACGAGAAGAAAGAGTGAGACTCATGCTGTCTTGTTGGGTTCGCCCGATCTAGGCTTACACCCTTCTGGATATAACACCCAACCGGTCCGTCCCTGTTACTCTACCCTCTATTCCTTAATCTTTTACTCTCCATTCGACTCCCCAATATACTGATTTCGATATTGTTGTGTCGGTTTGGGATCGAAACAATTTCAACGGGAAGCAGGATGCTGACGCTTACAGATGCGAATAGGAACTCTAGATCGGATATCCCATTACCTGACGGAAAGATCGGAGAGAATATCAGAGAGGAATTCATGAACGGGAAGGATCTAACGTTCGTCTTCTCTTCCTCTTTTCTTTTCCTTTCTTTTTCTTTCTTTCCTTTTTGTCTTGCTTTGATTCTAGAGGTCTCAAATGTCTGAAAAGTGGTCTGATACTGTGCGCGCTTTTTTTTTTCTTTCGTTTATTGGAAATTCTGTGTGGGACTGGGTCTGGCTGAACTTGACTGAATTGAATAGTGTAACCGTGTCCGTAGTAGAAGGGAAGATCCAAGCATCGAGCTTCGCAGTTAATTGAAATATGGAGGAGCTTGATCTGTACTCTGATACATACACTTATGTGCCCCTGGCCCGACAGATGTAAATCCCTGCCTCATCTCGATACGTCTTCCTTCCCCGATCCCAGGTGTTTTTCTTCGTCCAATATATTTTTATTCCTACTTGGTTTCTTTTGAAATCTTATTTTCTATTTGCACGAGAATGGTAACTGTCTTTGTATAAAACCCATGCCTACCGGTCAACATCTCTCCAAGACTCGGTGAATGAACAAAAGTGAAACAAACGGAGCGGCAAGATAGGTCGAGAAGATGAAGACCATGTTGAATGCTTTTGAGAGTAAAGTGAAGTGAAGGTGGGACATATGACTAGGCGAATAGAAGATTGGGGCTCAAGATGAATATTGGCAACATCTCGAGATAATGAACAAGATGTATAATGATGAAACCCAAGCAGAAAGAATATAAACAGAAGCAAAAAAATTCTATTCCATTGTCGGAGGAGTAGCCAAACCAGACTTGATGGCCTCGACAGCAGCCTCTCCGATAACAGTCTTGACAGGCTTTCCTGCCGGTCGACCAATGATATGTTCGATCTCTTTCAACAGATCGGTCGGTTCGGAATCCTGGGCCAAGAACCAGGGCTTTCCCATGTAGTTTCTAATCCCGTCTGCGCAAAGCACAACGACGTTCGCGTTTTCGTTCGAACCGAATCGCTCCCAACCTCCCAGAGGGTACGGCCTGGTATCCTTGAGCCAGTCGATCGCAGAGTAGATGGCTGTTCCGGATGATCCTCCAACGAGAAGCCCTAAGGGAGAGAAAAGAAAAAGAAACCCCCGGCCGAAATAAGCTCTCGACGCTCCTTCTTCACTGGCATATACATCAAATAGGTCTTTACCTTCCAGTCGGTGGACTCGTTTAGCCATGGCGAAACTCGGTTCGTCAACGGATCGCATCCAGTGGTGGATCAAACCCTGTCCAGGTTTCAACACTGTGAACGAGAAAAAAGAAGGCGAGAAGCATTAAGTACATCTTGTTGTGAAGAAAATGATATGGGCAACACTAGGATAGAACAAGAGATGTAACGACTCCGAGACAAAGTTCTCTCGAGCGAAAATCGCCATCTGAATGTATCTCTGTTGGGTTCGAATTCCTTAAATTAAGAAAAACTGAGCCAACCTTCCTAATACCAATTATTCCGAAGTTAGCCCTCTGCAATAAAACGAGATAGGAAAGATAACGACAAGAAAAAGGGGACTCGCTGGGATAAAATCGTAACCGATACCCTCCTGTAAATCGAAAGGACGGTAAAAGCCAGGTTAACAGTCAGGCCAGGGACGACAGGACAAGCACATAAAAGCCACTCACAACTTCGTATCCTCCAATGTCACCTTCACCGTTGGTGGCCAGGATACTTCCAACCGGGTCGATCCCGACTACGACACCAAACTCTCCTTCAGCCCATCGGGCGTTCGTGCTCTCATCGTTTAACTCTCCGGCGGCGTTCCTCATGGCGGTGGCGATACCAGTGATCGTCCCTCCGGTGCCGCTGCCGGCGACAACGACCGAGAGCTTCTTGTTAGGCAAGTTTGAAGTGGCGAGTGAGTGAATGATCTCTGGGTAGGTCGTGTTGAAATGAGCAGACGGGTTCGACGGGTTTGAGTATTGATCGAGTACGATTCCGAACGGCAATTGCTGCTCGAGCAACCGGGCAAGCATGATGTGCGATCCTTCCTCGAACGAACCCTTCTCGGTGGGCGTTCGTACGATCTCGGCTCCCATGGTTCGAAGCGTCATCTCCTTCTCAAGTGACATTTTCTCAGGAAGGGTGATGATCTGTGACCGGTAGAGACTCAAAGGTAAGTATGAGAAATGGAAGACTGGCAAAAATTGAAACAGAAAACAATGTGGGGAGGAAAAAAAAAAGAAGAAGAGGGAGCATACGCATTTGTAGCCTCGGATGGCACAGGCCATAGCCAAACCAATTCCGGTGTTTCCAGACGTTGGCTCGATGACAATCGATTTTCCAGGGATCAGCCGACCTTCTTGTTCGGCACGAAGAACCATGGCTCTAGCGATTCGATCCTTAGTAGAGCCTCCGGCAGAAAAAAATTCGGCTTTGGCAACTGTATGAATTGAGAAAGCATTTAGCTAGGTTAATAAGATTGATGACACGCAGTGGATGTAGAAAATCGAAGAGAAAGGAATGTAGAGAGAGAAAGAGGTCAATGAGAAAAT
Organism: Phaffia tasmanica; assembly: GCA_014825565.1. Taxonomy (NCBI): domain Eukaryota; kingdom Fungi; phylum Basidiomycota; class Tremellomycetes; order Cystofilobasidiales; family Mrakiaceae; genus Phaffia; species Phaffia tasmanica. The sequence goes on along the minus strand of MVAI01000103.1, from coordinate 15,678 downwards.
AGCGACCCAGAAGACGAAAACATACTAAGGTTGCACTTGAGTTCCTGATCTTTCTTCAGGTTGTTAAGCATAATGAGAGGGGTCTGTCCGACAGCATCAAGGGCAGAATCAAGCACTCCGTTGGAAAAGTTGGTAGTATCCATGTTGAAAGAAGGAATTTTGGAGGGCAGGTATTTATGTACGAGTCGTTATTACTATTGGTGGTGGTTCAGAGTAAAAAGAATTCCGAATGTAGTGGCTACAACAAGGAAAGAGAAAAGGCTTGGAGGAAAAAAAAATTAAAGCTCAAGAGCGAAAAATTCGAATGTCTGGTTGCCCGTCTACCTGCTGATTAGTAAAATTGATTAAGACAATCCAAGCAATATAAGCCCTCCAATAGAACCTCACAACAAAACCCTATAGGTCAAGCAAGGTATCAAGACAAGCGCATAGATTAGTCAGTCGTTAGTCAGAAAGAACAAGACAAATATCAGAGGAAGAGTATTGGCAAAGAAACAACATGTGGCACGATTCAGCTTATGTAAGAAACATATGGCAGAGTGTTGGAGCATACGTTCAAGCCAGCATCGATGGATTGAAAGAGAGAATCTTTCAAGTGAACAGAAAGATGCATGTTGGGTGTATGTATGTGTCCTTGAATCAGTTTCTCTTTCTTTTCTTGCTCTTCTTCCTCTTGAGGTTTATATACTCTAAAAGGCTTATCGTGTATTCGGATTAACAGGTGCTCACAACTCTTGCGTCAACATTGACTGAGAATCACTTGATTTGCAAATCATTTTTTTTTTGAAGTTTAGCAGTCGTTTTAGTCAAAGTGTAACCCTAACAAGGTGGAATTTCTGTAGGCCAACTTTGAAATAATAAATAAAAAAGATCATTTGATAGCTATTAAGACTGGCAACATGTTTTTATTTAGGCAGCCACAGGCGCACGACGTCGGTACACCCGAAGCATATGTCTATTAAGAAAGGAAACCGATTGGAGAGTAATAGAGTTGTCAGCTATCAGTCATTCAAAAGAGAAGGGAAGAGGACAGAGTTTGGCATAGAACATCAGTCGCACCTCATGTTTTCCAATTTGACAGGGTAACCCTTGCCTACTCCATCCGGCACCCGGAACCACCGACTTTCACTCTTTTTGACAATCTCCCATTCGGCTCTCGAATTCGGTCCGGTATCCTTGCCACCAGCCAGGACAAGATCCAACAGGAATTCCAATGGGAACGTCTTTTCAGATTTGCCCACTGGCATGGCAGAGAATGAGCCGGCCGACTCAACGACCATCAGCAACGTCCCCGGTTTGGCCTGTGCCGTCAGGTTGGACAAGAAGCCGATGGTTGTTGACCTGGAAGCCGTCAAGAGCTCGTGAGTGGTGTAGAGCAGAGTGATCAAGTTTGCCCGGGGAATGTCGATCCGGGTGGCATCCACCGGCTTGAGGATGTCGTGCTGAATAAAGTCTACCTCGAATCGACTCTTCGGAAGGTTCCATTCAGTCTCAATTCCGGATGACATTTGGGATAGAATCGGACCCCAGTTTCCAGAGTCGACGGCCTGAACGTGAACCTTAGCGGGCGTACCCCGTTCCCGAGTGGCGGCAGCCAAAGCGATTATCTCGGATCCGGGACCAGAACCGTAGCAGAGAACGTTGATCGTTCGGGTCGGGATCACCTTGGGAATCGGCTCATTTCCGGTCGAATCAGAAGGTGGACTCGATAGATCTAACGTAGCTACCGCAGTTTCCAACCCTTCGTCCTCGTCGCTGTCATCTTCACTATTTTCATCTTTGTCCTTGTCCTCACCCTCTTCTTCCTCTTCCTGCTCGCTCTCAACCTTAGTGACAGCAAACCTTTGTTCTCCCTCCAGTGGCTCAAATAGCCTGCCGACCACTTTGACGGCGCAACCTCCTTCATCTTCGTCTCGATCGCCTAACATCGCTCGGTAACCAAGCGCCCGCCCAGGTACCCATCGAGCGACGTAAGCCCAGAGCCAGTCCGGCTTGGACCGACTTCCGAATGCCCGATCGTAATCCCTATCGAACAACGCGCCTTTGACGGATTGCAAGTTGTCTTGATACTTTTCCGAGCTGATCGTTGAAGCAGAGAGCGAGCCGAGGAAGGAGAGAATCGTCAGGTATGGTTTCGGATCGACATGACTGTTCCGGGAGTTCGGACCGGTAGGCTCAGTAGAGACTGCCTGTCGACCGATAGGCGCGTTCAATACTCGCTCCTGTTTGACTATGGATGTGCGAACAGGAGGTGTGATGCGAACGCAAGATTTTGTCAGAGCAGAAAAGAGAGAGAGAGAGCAAAGAAGGGAAGAAGTCCCAAAGGAAAACCAAATCAAAGAGTATAGTTAGTTTCAAAAGATACCAGAGGTTTTACCCAAATTTTGGGAAGAGGACGTGCTCTCGAGACAATGAGCGTACCTAATCTCTCCTTTTTCGGTTTAGCCTCTCTCTTTCGATGTCTAGGTGCTCCAAGGGGTTCCTGCTTGTATGAGAAATCAAGTTGATCTTTTTTAGGCATCTTGTGTACGTTCGTGTTTGTGCTGAACAGTAAACCGGATACAAAGTATGGAAACCACAAGAACTCAAAAAATGTGTACAGCTTTCAATCTTTCACGTTATTTCACGAGGGAATATTCGCAAAATAAATTTGATTAATGGATCATTATAGAGCACATTAGAGAAAAAGACTAGAGTGTCGTTAATTTTTCAATTACTTGATAGACTCATTATAAATTCTTATAAACTCTTATATAAATATACGCCAGACCTCTGGATTGGTTTTGTTAGTTCTCTATATATATATATGTTTCTTCTCCAGAAACACTACTAATTGTTCTTGATCGAAGCTGTAGCACGAAAGGACTTGAACATTTTCCTCTCATATAGAATTCTAAGTCTTGAATGACAGTTATCTGTTGATTCAACAACAACAACTACAAAGGAATAACATAATGACCGACGACATCTGATGCCGAGACTGAGAAGACCACTCAAGTCTCCGTTATTTCTTTAGGATTCTTGGTATTGAACGGGTTGATCGAGCATCGATTGATCGGTCACGTGATTTAACACGTGATTCCGTTACATGTGTCACGTCCCGCTTGGGGCCTCTTTCATTTTTTCCCTAGGACTTCTTTTTTTTTTCTTTTTTTTTTTCTTCTCGCCCTTTGAATCCTTTGAAGTTTCTTAGACCACTCTCCTTCTTTCCTTTTCAACTTTGTAGGTCCCTCCGTTTCTTTGTCAGGCTTCTCTTTATCCGTTTCCTATCAGTTCGTTCTTCCGGTCAACAGTTCTACTGGTCAATTCTTTCTTTAGCCATCAATTGGAAAAGATTGAACGGAAATAGTGAATGTTGCGGAACGAAGGACCTATTAGGCTCTTACCTAGAAATATTTTGATTGTTTTATACTAATCGAAGGTCTCTTCTTTTCTTCCTCCAACTTTGGTTCCTCTCCCTCTTTTGGCCTCTTGTTCATTCTAATCTCTAGTAAAAATGTCTGACACTGAGCACGATCACGACTTCGTTGGAGGATCCGCCGGAGCTTCCCTCACCTTCCCCATCCAGGTCAGCTTTTTTTAAATAGATAACTCCTGGCTGTGACAGGCTTTTCTCTTGCCTTTTTCTTTCGTTCTGATTTCCAGCCCAGAGAAAGATCGAGAAAACCAAAAGACTGAAACAGAACTTTTTGAATTGTCAATCTAGTGCTCCGCCCTCAGGAAGGGAGGACACGTCGTCATCAAGGGACGACCCTGCAAGATCATTGACATGTCCACTTCCAAGGTACGTTTTTTTCTTCCTCCGCAATCTGAAGTTCTGGCCCGCAAATTAATCAACATATTTCTTTGCAATCTTGACTTTTCCAGACCGGAAAGGTTAGCTTTAAATTCCAACAAACAGTTTTTTGAGCTTTCATCGCCCAGAAAGACGCCAGTTTGCTGATTTCATCGACCTTCTCATCTTCATTCCGGCTATCTTTCATGCCATTCAAAAAATATTGCTCCTCTGTTTACATTCGGCATCAATAGCACGGACACGCCAAGGGTAAGATGAGTTAACATGTCTGAGTAGATGGGGCATAGCGCTCACCAATTTTTTCTCGTTCTGTGTCTTGATGCTACCAGTTCATCTTGTTGCCACCGATGTAAGCTCGATCGCCTATTTTCTCGGGTTGATTTATGATTCGGTTTAATGCTAAAGGCGGTTTGGTCTTCATCTATTCAGATCTTCACCAACAAGAAGCTTGAGGATATCTCTCCCTCCACCCACAACATGGAGTCTCCCAGTTAGTATTATTTACTTTCTATTTAGATGTTGTCCCGTCCTCAGCTGCCTAACCTGCCGTTTATCTTTCCTTTTAACTTCTTAGTCGTCACCCGAGTCGAGTTCCAGCTTGTCAACATTGACGACGGTTTCCTCAACTTGATGAACGATGACGGAGCTTCCAAGGATGACGTCAAGGTCCCCGAGGGTGCCCTTGGTAAGGAGATCAACGAGCTCTTCGACGCTGGTAAGGAGCTCGTCGTCACCGTTGTTTCCGCTCTTGGAGAGGAGTTCGCTCTTTCTTACAAGGATGTCACCAAGGCCGTGAGTTTTACATGTCTTCTACAGTTTGAGTAATAGAGTGAGAGCATGTGAGCTGATAGTAGTCGTCTTTTTTTGTTGTCTATCTGCTGGCTTTAATCCCTTGTTTTCATTCTTGTAGGATTAAATATTTCGAACACTGGTTGTCTTCTCTGTTTCTCTCCCTTGCTCGTCCTGCTCTTTCGTCTCATTTTTCTCGCTGAGTGCCGCCCTCCGCTCGGTTTTAGTTTCCCCAACTATCATATGGTTTGTAAAGGAAACGGTAAAAGAAAGCCTGAGCGTTTTGCACGCTGGCTCTACTTTGAGGGTTTGATTAAATATTCGCTGTAAAAAGTCACTTTGAACCGGTTTTTTTAGATTGTACTTGCACCAAGAGAGAGAGAGTGTGTGTGCGCATAGAGTCAAATTAAGTATACGATTTGACGGATGAGAAAATAACTATAAAAGAAGATGCCAGAAAGTTTCCTTCACATCAAATCACATCACAAGTATCAAAACTGCCACGCTGGAAGTTGTAACCACATCCATGGCTTGTAACAATGCAACATCAATAAAGAACACAAAGAAAGGATAGTACGATAATTGGGTACAATTCCAATCTTCTCATCAGATCAACCGAGACAAATGAGGATCTGACAAGAACAACCTAAGGTGTTTTCTTTTTCTTTTTCTTTTTTTCTTTTCAGAGCTGAATAGTTCGCATAACACGATCATGTAAGATCAACGAGAGAAAGGAAAGAGAAGAAACAAGATGAACCAGACCCATCATCTATGCCGGCAGGGCGGCAACTCCGTTTTTGATAAGGGTGGGTAATGACTAAGCGCTGTAGCGATGACAAAGCTAGCACTGAATCAGTCTCGATCGGCCATTGCTGTCATTTCACCCTTTTCCCCCCAAATCGAAGTTTTCATAGTCTCTTCTCTTCCCCATTATACCTGACTCTTTTGTCTGCCTTGTTCCTTTTCATCTACACAACACACTATCAACTTCGAATAACACCCACCCACTCTCACACTTAAACACAGACACAAACACACACACACACACACACACTGGATGTCAACAGTCGTTCGGTCCGTTCCTACGTCTGTACACACAAACCCAACGACCTTCGCTCTTGCAAAGCACACGATTCCTTCGACCGTGCCTTCAACTTCTAATTCGACAGAGCCCGTACCTTCTGCCCCTGTAACATCTACTTCTATCTCGAATGCCAGCCTTGTAAATACCGAGTATATCACCAACGGGAACAAGAAGCGTAAACAGTCTTCGCCAGCTCCTTCCTCCTTCAATGGAGGTAGCGAGTATGGAGGAGACGATGATGAGCTTACCGTTGGCTCAGGCAGGGCAGGCGGTGGGCCTGGGGAGAGAATCGGGTCCGGAACAGGACCTGGCGAAGTCAACGAGCCCGGTATCAGCGTGTTAGTCGTTTTTTTTTTCTCTTGCCTTTTCTGTCCTCTCTTCTTCCTTAGACACCTTTTTATCGTCCTCTGACGATCTGGGAATGCATGTATTGTTGGAATGACGTGCTGATATGACGCATCGTTGTTTTTTCCCTTGTTTGCTTGCTCTCCTACTTATAGGAGCGAATCAAGAAGAAGAGCTAGAGTGCTTCGTAAGCATCTAATCTCCTTCCTTTTGATCATACTGCTGTCGTTCGGACATCCCAAGTATATGGTCTGATCAATTCAATTCATCTTCTCTTATGTTCGTTCAGGTAATCGAGCCTCGGCCCAACGTAGTCGAGACGCTAAGAAGAATCATCAATCTGCATTGGAAGAGCGAGTTCAAGAACTGGAGGCCCTTTTGGCTGCGTCGTCCCTTCCGGGGTCCTCTGTTCCTGTGAAACCTGTTTCTCCATCATCGACCTCCTCCAGTCTTTCTTCCAAAGCGACCTCTTCACCGGCCGACACAAGTGCTGGCAGTACTGCCTCTGCGGCTACACCTGAATCCCTTGTCCGTCGGCAAGAACTTGAGAAAGACAACCTCGAGCTTCGGACCAGAGTCGTCAAACTCGAGGGTCTTGTTAAAGGCCTTGTCGGATTCTTAGAGAGAGGAGGTGTTCAGGCTTCGGCTCTTCAATGGAATCCTCCCATTGCCGAGCCTGTGCCCACCGTCGATAAGTCAAATAAGGACAAGGATCAGTTCCCTATCTTGGATTTTTCGTGGAACGGACCCGAGCTTGTCCAGAACCAGGACACCTCAGCTTCCGATATTTCTCTGTCTTCGGCCTCTAGGGAGGAGCAGTTCGCCAATAGACAGGTTTCTCTACCGCCGTCATCAGCTACTCCTGCCCTTTCGAACTTCTCATTTTCTCCTCCGTCATCTCCTTTTGATTCGTCCTTCCCATTGGCCACTATGTCCTCTCCTAGTGGTTCTCCGAACCATCGGGCTCGATCATTTCTCTCGCTCTCTCCATCAGCATCTCCTTCTCAAGCTTACGCTCTTTTCTCGAAACTATCCTCAGAGTCTCTCGATCCGACCCGGCCGCTCTCTCCCGATTACGCTTCGTTCTTAAACCTTCCGCCATCTCAGGAAACACCTGTCATTGAACCTATCGGCTCAACGTCCACTCAAAATGCACCAATCTCTGTTCCTACTTCACCTTCCCATCAGCGAGCATCTTTCTCTTCAACCGAAGATAAAGACTTCCTCGATCTTTCACCCATGTCCTTTGCGTCTGCCGATTTTGCTTGCCCATCCTCGACGGCAATCACGACCGACTCTCCGGCCTCGCTTCCTTCCTCTGCTTTAGGACTAGACACATGTCCATCCGGCCGAACACAGTCTACTGTCACATGCTCTCTGCCTGAACGACTGGGCAAGGGGATGGAAATTGAAGGGTCGTCGGTAGAAGAACAATCATCGATTGGAGACACGCCATCAGCACGGTGGCATTCCCAGCAGCGGGTCTCCATATTCGAACCGATTGTTCCTTCCTCCCTTCCACCCTCTCAAGTTCCCACGCCTCTTGCCCTACCGCCTTCCCTTCCTGGGTCGGCGGCCAGGACGAAACTTGTCAAGACAGCACCTCGTTCGACACCTGGTTCGCCAGTCTCCCCGATATCCCTGCCTCCATCGATGACGGCCTCGCCGTCTTGCCCGACTTCCTCACTCTCGCTGCCCCCTTCACCTCTGATCTTGCCTCCGCCAAGGTCATCGACCACGGTGCTCAATTCATTCTCCGCTCGCCGGCTTCCACCGTCGCTCAAGCGACTCCCGTCTATCACTCTGAACATCAGCACTCTCGAGTCTCCGACATCCCAGTCGGTACAACAGCCTCACCGACCTGCGAGCCCGATGGTTCGATCCAAGAGTTCCTCCGGTGGATCGATCAAAGAGTCAAACTCGGGTCGACTTCGAACGTCAGCTCACCGATCCGGTCTCGGCAGAGGATCCCGGTTCCTTGCCAAAGTTCTTCAGGGAACGGTCATTCCCGGCCTGTCAAACGAAGGAGGACAAGCTATTCTGCCTCCTGCAGCGAGCAAGGTTCCTTCCGGGCTGTCCACCAACACCAAGCTCGAGATCGTTCGTCCATCGGCTCGGTATCATCTTGTTCCTCAGCCCCTGATGGCCACCGGTCAGGTGACACCCTTGGCAGGGCCATCCAGTGGCCCTTGGAGCAGACCGGCATCCAAGAGTCCGCAGCCTCGGTTGGGCAGGACGCACTCAAATCCGCTACTTACGCTCCCAGAATGGCAACGGATTGCTTCGGACTCGACCGGTCCCACCTCACCTTCGATGACTCCTTCTGGGCCGAGCTCGGGCTCGGGCTCAGGCCCGGGCACAGCCTGGTTAGTCAAGAGGGACGAAATGAATCCTTCGTTTGGCACAATTGGCTTCGGAGCAGGCAGGACGGCTGCGGCTTGTTAGGTGAAGATATAGATTGGTCTCTGTTGAAGAGTGTCTGTCAATGAGTTCATCAAGATGGCGTTGGCATGTCCCTGTTTCACTATTGTTGTCGTTGTTATTGTTCTTTCGAGGTGAGAATTCGGATCAATTTGGTCATCTCTTCAGCCCGAATCAAATAAACTATTTATTGATCCCCTTTTTAATCTGTCGTAACCGTTGAACATTCTAGATCAAGACTCTAGCTTCTCATTCTCTTTGGTGGATCTCAAAAGTATTTTCGTTTCTTTCCTCATGGTTCCCTCTCCTCATTATCTTCTTTGGGATATCTTCTATCTTCCATGGCGCATTATCTCGACCCAAACCTTAGGAAGAGAGGCGAGAGGCTTATTGAGCAGGAAAACTGCTGGATGTGGTCGAATATATAGACCGAGGAGATGATACGAGGTCTACAATCCGATTGAGGGAGGGATAGTGAGGATAGGAGACAAGGATAGTTGAGATGATAAAGGCGAGCCGAAGATGAGGATGCAAAGAGAGGTATAGATTAGGAAGCAAGTCAAAGCTCTCGCACTTGATCCGTCCGTGGCGTCCAATAGAGACCGCTTATGTTGATGGAACGTTCTGAGAATTTGATTATGTTGTTCCTTTGTCTGCCTTTCTCTGTTTTCCTCCTTCTACGCCCTTCTTTGTTTCTCTTCTCCTTCTTCTTTCTTTACCTCTCCTCTGCCTCTTGCGTTTTAGACGGCCAATCGCATCTACATTTCTCCTTCTGAAATTCGATATTGCATCCTTGTGTTCCTTCCCATTCTCCCCTCACTGCTTCGACCTTTGCATTTCCGGGCTGTCCCTTTAAACCATCGTTTCTCGTTCTTTTAATATCTCAATTTTATTTACGACTCAAGACCCTAGTTTCATATATTCTCCCCTTTCTTTCGTATTGCGACTTGTCTAAATATTCACTTTTCGATTTATTTTCTTCGATACCTTTCTTGCTTTCATTCTCTCCTAACTTAACCAATGTATTCCCTAGTGTTCTTCGCTTCTTATTCGTTTCTTCCCTTTTTTTCCCCCTGCTTAACGCCTCTCCCTTTTCCCCCCTTGAATCAGATAGACCCAACTTACAGTTCTGCTCCGCTTTCTTTACTTTCCGGACATGATTCCACGACTTTGGTTCTCCACTGGGGGAGGTTTCTTTCCCCCCCTTTCCTCTTTATTAATGACGTCGCGTTTCATCTTGACCTGAGAGATCAGACTTTCGAAACGAAAACAGAGAACGGGTTCTCGCAAACCCACAAGGAAAGCATGGACAGGACAAGTTTTCTTCTTCTTCTTCCGCTTTTTGTTGTATTGTCTGAACGAAAAGGCAGGGTCTCAGGAGGCTGAATCCGAAGAAATCGAAAGAAGCAGCAAGGAGAGGAAGGCAAACCACGAACTGTGAACAAACGAAGAGAGCAGAGAATATAGAAAGGACGACAAAAGACAAGGGACAAGGGCCATGGAGATGAATCGCAAGGGGTAAAGCAGTTGAGAAAGGAGAGGCAGAAAAGATATAAAACGTCAAATGGAGAACACAAGCGAGGTACTAAGAACGCGGATGTGGCTGAAGCTAAGAAGAAGGGTAGGTGGGTAGTGAGAAAAGGAATATGATGATACACATAGAGGAAAAGAGGAGAACAAACAGAAGGCAAAACAAAGGATCGCAGTACACCGTGACGCGAAGAGGAGGGAATAGAAAGAAATAGAAAGGGAAAAAACGAAGATGGGAATCCCGTTAGAGGAGAAAGAAAAATAAGGCAAAGAATCAAACGGTCTGGACCAGGGAAAAAGAGCCTGTGTTTTGGGGTTTCTATCTCCCCCCCCTTCCTCTCTCCCTTTAGAGAAATAGGTGAGTCTAGAGGGATGATTAAGAGTGAGAAAGGGGAGAAAGAAAAGAAGTTGAAGAATCATGCAAAAGTTCTAGTCTAGATCAATATAACAGAGCGCTCAGTCAGGACTTGTGTATCCACCTTGATCTGCGCAGCCCAAAAAAAGAAAAAGAGACGTACGTGAACCGAGAAGCTTGACCTAAAGAGAAGAAAAAGGAAAAGGTTGACCAAGAAGAAAGGACCCCTTGGATGTGTCCTGTTTCCGAGACATTGAGCGTCTACCCTTAGTCTCTCAGTTGTGATTATCGAAATTCGAGGCCGACCAACTAAATCCGTGGAACTGGGCCTGGACGGTCTCTGATAGATGAGAGTCATCTACAACAGAGTCCATGGGAAGTTCCGAGGTGAACTCCTCGTCAAAGTTGGACGTATCAATTGCACTGGCCTGTTTGTTTGTTTATCAGTCAGACAACAAAGACGAGATGGGCACACAGATGTGAAGAGTAGAAGGAAAACGAATCAGCAACCGGTCATATTGCTTTGCAAGACAGAAGAATAGTAAGGCGTCTTACCACGGCGGGTTTGAAAGGCGGCTGGATCTTCTTTTCTACAAGTTTCTTCCAGTCGATGTGTCTGGCGAAGAACGGATGGTTCTTGATGTCCTGAGCCCCGTTACATCCCAGTCGGTGGGCTGGGTCTCGGTTTAGCAGGCCAACGAGGAGCGATCTAGCCTCGGAATGAACTTCTTCAGGGAATCGGAGAGGCTCCTGAAGAATCTTGCGATACATCTCATTCGTGTTTTCGTCGTAGAACGGGGGCAGACCCGTGAGCTGTTGTGATGACAAAGAAAAAGAAAAAACGGAACGTCAATTCAGTATCAAAATCTGCTCTATCAGAGAATTGACAGAGAATATACTGGAAAGACGAACCATCTCATAGAGAAGCACACCCAACGTCCACCAGTCCACTGATTTAGTGTACCCATGTCCAGATAACAATTCCGGAGCTAAGTACTCTGGTGTTCCACAGAAGGCTATGATATCGAGACCAACGCGTGCAACCAAAATAATAATTCGAAGTCAGGTGTCTGCAAGAGAAGCTTTCGACAAGACATAAAAGCAAGGCGCACTATTCGTGGTCTCAGACTCAGTCATGTTGAGCTTGCAAAGCCCAAAATCACACAGAGCAATATGGCCTGTGTAATCAAGCAAGATGTTCTCGGGTTTTAGATCCCTAGAGAGTTATCACCAGAATGCGACTCGGACATATTAGCGAGCGAATGTCTTGATATGGTCAGGAAAGGGTCAGGAAACCTAAACATACCGATAGACCACATTAAACCCATGAAGATGCTCGAGCGCGATCAACAGCTCGGCCGCATAGAACCGACTTCGGACCTCGTTGAACTTGCCCTCTCTCTGCAGATGGTGGAAAAGCTCTCCTCCATTGACAAAGGCGAGGACGATGTAGAGCTTCTCGGTCGATTGGAAGGAAAACTTGAGAGGCACAATGAACGGGTTGTTCACCTGGGCGAGAACCGTTCGCTCGGCGAGCGTGTGAATGACTTCCGACCGGGAAACAATGTGCGCCTTTCGGATTGTCTTGAGGGCGTAGATTCGAAGGGTGTCCCGTTTACGAACCTGCATCACCTTTCCAAACGAGCCCTTGCCGATCACTTTGAGCAGTTCAAATGAGTCGATCGTGAGAGAGTCGTTGTTCATCTGAGGCTTGAAGCCAACCTGGATGTTGATATCACCAGTTCCGCCCGTGACGGCGTGCCACTCATCGCTATGTGGCTTATCCTGCGGATGTTGTCATGAGAAAGGGTTAGGTTGAAAAGCGGAGAGAACACATTGGAAACGGTGAGAACTAACGGTGAAGTCGGGCATAAACTTTACACCCCCAAGATAGATATCTGAGTTTCCCATTCCAGATTCGTCCGATGACGAAGGCGGGCTTGATCGGAGGTAAGTTTGGATAGAGATCTCTGATGCTCGGGATACATCACTGAACCAGACCAAAACATAGTTTAGTTATCGAGTGTTTCAGATTATCAATTCTAGGAGAGATACTTACAATGTCGCCGTATACCTCCAGATAGGTCCGTTCCATTCACCTCCGAGCGCCTCGATCAAAACCTCGTTTTTGTCAAACTCCAATACGACATAAGGTAGCCACCAGCACTGCTTTCTCTGAACAGAGTCCCTGTTAGACTTTTTCGGAAGAGATCCAAACGAGGATGATACGGAGGAAGGGTGTGACTTTAGAGCAGATAATATCGGAGGTGGAAGATCGACTATACAAAGAAGATTGAACAGATATACAAAGATATGGCTGTGTCAGCCAAGTCAACCGAAAAAGGCAAGGAAACCTGAACCCCGTTCACCAGTCTCTGCTCAGGGCACGTTCTTGTTTGTTCTCCCCTGTCGACCAAAGGGCTAAAGCCTGAGAAAGGATATCTGAAGAACGTACCTCCGCTGGGCAAACTAAGCGACTTGGCTGCGTTCACAGTAATCTTGAGTAATCCAGTCTTGGCCACCGGCTTTGCGTCTCCTCCACCGCTGCTACTAACGGAGACGGCCTCTTTGGGGTGCCCTTGTGGGTTTCCAGGAGTGGGCGTGGTAGATCTAGAGATGTCAGCCGGTGAAGGCACGGTTGAATTTGATCGAGAGGAGGACGAGAATAGTGGGTTGACCTCCTTCAGCTCTGTAAAAAGAGAAAAGCAAGATGATATGTAAAACAAGAGCCGTCAACCAAGATTGTTCGGTTATGATAGGAAAACAAAACTGAAGCAATGACTGGCTTGACAGGGAAATCCAACGGAGGGAGAGATGGGAAAGAATAATTCAAAAATAAAAGGATCGAACACATACTTTTTCCCAGTTTCCAAGACATGCTGAAAGAAAAACTGGATGAGGATTAAAAGATGATTGAGATAAGATGAGAAGAAGGATGAGAAGGTGTGGATGATTGAAAGGGTGAATAATGGAGGGTTTAGTCAAAGAGGCTGAATGGAGAAAGAGCAGAGATGGCGAAAAAAAGACCAGATAGACACGATCATCTTTTTCTCAATCTTTCCTAGTCTTCAATAGACCTTTTTTTGTAGTGTTTTGCGATGAGCGAATCTATTAGAGAATTTGATTCAGTATTTCTAGTATGTCGACAGTGAATTTGTAGTCTTCGATAAATGATAACACACTTTCGAATACAGATCTATACTCTACCGACTACATATCCGTAGTATCTTTTGTTAGGTCGTCCCATTATTTTTCTTCATTGTCGGTAGACACGACCACTAGTGTTTTTGTTTTTTTTCTTCTTTTCTTTTCTTTTCTTTTCTCTTTCACCCTGTATACTCATTTCTTTACCTTCTTTCCTACCTCCTTCTCTACCTCTTCGGCGGGCCGTTGAAGACTGATTCGTTTACCTTCTTCTCCTCGTATATATCCTCCTCTTCCTTCCGGGACAAGGGAAAACACAACAAAAAAAAAAGGAAATAAATAAACATAATCTAGATGTCGAAACCTAGCGTTGCTACACCCGCCGAGATCCGAACCGACGGGCTCAGTTTGGAAGAGTACGATGAGGAGCAGTACGTATTCTTTCGATAACAGTTCTACATGCTATGGCGGTTTGAGTAGGCAACCGGTTGTCAGATTCTAGGTCTTGCTTCAAGTATGCTTCCTGAATTGACGCCTTTCTTTCTTGCTTTACTTCACATAGGGTCAGGCTGATGGAGGAGCGATGTATTCTCGTCAACCCGGACGATGTGGCCTATGGAGAGGCGTCGAAAAAGATCTGTACGTGCTTTTGTTCTTTCTCGGAAGCCTGTTCCACCTCTGTCTTACTGGACAGCATGGGCAGTCCGAGCTAGCTTACTAACAGACTTTTACTTCTTCATTTACTGAAATACATACGTCCGTCCTAAACATGTCCGCCTATAATTAGGCCACTTGATGTCCAATATCAATGCGCCCAAGGACCTCCTTCACCGAGCGTTCTCTGTGTTTCTCTTCCGCCCATCAGATGGAGCACTCTTGCTTCAACGAAGAGCAGACGAGAAGATTACGTTCCCTGGAATGTGGACCAACACATGCTGCAGTCATCCGTTGAGCATCAAGGGCGAGATCGAGGAGGAAAACCAAATGGGTTTGTTTCAGACCCTTGACATTTAGACAGATCGAATACATATATCTTACTTGCACTGTCTGGTTTTTTCTTTCTTTTTTCCCCCCTTTACCCGATGATATCTCCGATCGGCTTTGGTTAGGTGTCCGACGAGCTGCATCCCGAAAGTTGGAGCACGAGCTTGGCGTGCCCACGTCGTCGACTCCACCTGACTCGTTCACTTACCTCACCAGGATACATTACCTTGCTCCGAGTGACGGACTTTGGGGAGAGCACGAGAGTGAGTACTCCTCTCTGCTTCTTTCGATAAACAGGTTCCTGTAAAGCGACCTGACTGACACGTATTCCTTTCCCGTGCATTTTCCTTTCGGACTCCCTTTGGGATGTTTAGTCGACTATATCCTCTTCTCGACCACACCCACAGAACACACTGGGAACCCTAACGAAGTCTCCGACACCCGATATGTTACCAAGTCCGAGCTTCAGACGATGTTTGAGGACGAGTCTAACTCGTTCACCCCTTGGTTCAAGTTGATCGCTCGAGACTTCTTGTTTGGCTGGTGGGATGAACTCCTCGCCAGACGGAACGAGAAAGGTGAAGTCGATGCCAAGTCGTTAGAGTATCTTTCGGACGATAAAGTCTGGAAGATGTAGTCAACCCTTCTTTACTCAGTCATTTCTGTTCATCCGTTGGTTGGTTGCTCTTTTTATATACCTCTTCTTTGCTCTAGGTAGACTTATTCTTTCCATATCGTATACGTTCACATACATTTTCTTTATTTTATTTTTTCCTTTTCTGTCCGTTGTTCTTTTTCTTAGGGAGTCTTTGGATATTAATGTTACTTATTGGGCTATAGCTCTTCGTAAAAAAACTTGTCTTGATCACATTTTTTATTACATGCGTCTACCAGCGTTCATGGAGAACTTGATTGCTGGGTTCATTGCTCCCAAACGGAGAAAGAGGATAAAAAATGCTGCCATCTCGTTGACCGACTGAATCCAAAAAGTGGAAAGCAGCCGGGCGACAGACATGGGAAGGCAAGAGGTAGGAGATCCCTGACAACACAAGCCGGTAGTGCAGTGGCAAGGTCATCGTGCCCGGCCGTCGTGCAAGCAGAGGATGGCCGGACGGGCAAGGCAAAAAGAAGTAAACCAGATGGGTCCAGTGGACCCATATAAGTGGTTAAACTTATAAGAACAGATACTACACATGATCTAAGCCAAAAGGCCAGAGAGGATGAGGAAAA
>MVAI01000102.1:0-62758 GCA_014825565.1 Phaffia tasmanica | reverse complement strand
TTTTTTTTTTTTTGTTTTTTTTTTTGTCCAATCGCGCGGCGTTGGTTTTGAGTGAACAGATGAACAAACACTCATCATAATACATCATCATCTTTTCTTTTCACTTCAGATCGACACTGTCAACAACCTCCTCCAGCCTATCCGGGATGCGTTCGAGTCGGACGAAGACTTCAAAAAGGCAGAACTCAACGCTTACCCTGCACCGCCTCCCCCGGAGAAGAAGACAAAGGTACGGATTCGCATGCAGATTCGCTTCCATCTGGACAACCCCTTCGTCGCTTTCTCCTGACGTTCTTTGTCGTGTGTTTGTTTTCTTCTGTTGATAACGCAGGTCAAGAACAGAGGAACTGGTGCACCCGGAGGACAGAAGGCCAAGGCACCGTCAAATGTGTCCGAGCCTGTCACTGTTGCTACGGCTGAAGCGGCTGCACCTGCTGTCGCTTCGGTAGATTCGTTGGCTGCCGGAACAGGTGCTTTGGAGATCACTCCTCAGACTCAACTTTAAACAGAACAAAGGGGGAGAATCTGTATAAAGAAAAAGAAAAGACTTTCTTGTGTTTCTTCGTTTCTTTGTCTTTTCCCATAGATCTCGAATTGAATGAGGAGCCTTGATCATCAGCTAACAACCAGTGATCGTCCGTTTGTCTGTTGGAGTGAAATCTGATGTCTAAGACAGGTTGATGAAGAACGTCTCCTTCTTCTTCTTATATATATATATATATACATATAACACCTCTCACTTCTTCCAACGATCAGGTACAGGTCCAACCTCTCCGTCCTGTCCGACGACGCCCATCGGCTCAAGTTCCTTGACGAGTGCCTGGTTGTCTGGATTGTTCAGTAAGAGTCCTCGAAGCGTGAACAGTGCGTGTTCTCTAAGGTCTGTAGTCATAAAAGGGGGAAGAAAAGGAAGACTTCAGTTCGGGCCGTCTTAAGAAAGAAAGAAAGAAAGAAAGAAAAGGGGCCCAATAATAAATCAACCGAAAGAGAGAAAGAAGGGGAGCTACAAGGATTGGTGTCGTCTAAAGCACATAATCCCAACATGATCTCCAAACCGCCAAGAGTTCTGATCCGATCTTGGCCTTCTTTATTGTTGTGCGAGAGCAAACTGAGAATCCTGACAAGACATTTCCGAAGAGAGGAAAAGTGCTGGCGGGTATCTTGTTTTGATCCTCCTTGATCTTCGTTTGAACTCTCTAGGGGAGTAATGCTAGCGCTCGGAGTGTCAACGTTAGATTGAGTACGAATGAGACGGGGTTCGAGTTTGTCCGACAATCGGAGCATCACTAAAGGTCAACATAGAAGATCGCGTAATGGAAAATTTCCAGCCAGCCAACCAGAACAAAATCAGAAGAGAAGGGAAGAGAAACAATGCACATTTAATCAGATTTTTCGCGGATTAACGATCGAAACGACGGAACGATAAGGTCAGAGAGAGTAGCGCACCTATACTCTTTTCATCGAACTCTGCAACCCTCAACTCATTCACAAACTTGACGAGTTCATCCTTTGCTTCGACCTCCTCTTCGGTCTCGTCATCCACACGATTTTCAGGTTGAGATTTCGCTCCAAGTTGATTAACGATCTCAAGACACAATATCAGACCTTCATACGATTTTCCGAATCTCACATCCGAAAATCTCTTTTCTTTCTTTCCGTCCTTCCCAGGCTGGTTCATCTCAGTCGAGACAGCAGAATCCATCAGTTCTCTCACGAGATCCATCAACATCGTGGTTACCGGGACCAAAAAATCTGAACTGTCAGGTACATATGGATGACGTGATGAGCGAGGAGATTGAACATAAGCATCCAAGAGCTTAAGAATCGTCAACTGGGCTGCCGAGATAGGTTCTTCTTTCGATGGACTGTGGCATCGAAATACGGATGGAGATGTTGAGATCAGGACGAATTGATGGAGCGGGTGAAGACGAGAAAAGAGGGGAGAAAAACAAGAAAAAGAGGATCACATACTGCTGGAGAGCGGTATACAGCGTGGAAAGATGTCCTTCTTGGATGATCCGACAGATTATCTCGTACCTGAAGAGAATCGAATAGGTGTATTGAGACAGACAAAAGTCAAATTTGTGTCATCAAGATTTAATGTAAAGAGTGTGTACAGTGTGACGAACCCGTTGTTGAAAGCGAGACCGTCAACATCAGATTCGAACCAATCCTCTATTCGTCGTAAGAGTCGTTCGATAATTGATAGCCCACAAGAGAGGTCATCTCGAGTGACAAGTAATTTTCTTGAGATTCCAATTGAGCAAAAGTATAGCTCAGAGATGAGCACAGTTGAATGAAACTTGAGACCCATAGGGAAATAAATCAAGACAATACGTACGTTCCGGCGGGATAAACTTCTATGGCATTGGTAAGGACCATCGTCAACGCAAACCCTAAATGATCATCATCGGATGCCAACAGCCGACTGCAGATAAATACGCAGTGTCATCAGTTTGGTTTCCCGTCAAGAAGTGATTGAAGGAAGGAGCAGAATTTTCTACATTAAAATATTTCTGTCAAAAGGTGGCCGGATTAATTGAGGAAAGATTGCGCTTGCCACGATAGAATTGCCTGCGATCATGTTTGCCAGCAACTGAACGAGTATACGTGTTGTTGGGAGGTCTTTTTGTCAAGCACAAAGACAAACAAATCGTCTGGTTCAGCTCGGGAAACAAGTAAACAAAGGATACCAGGAGGGAAAGACAAACGGGATTCATTCGAAAGGGCCTCGTAAGAGCTCATCGAGATGAGAACGGTATCCAGTGCGCTTGATATCGACCTACCGATAGGTGATGAGATGAAGATTGAAGGAAACTTTCCTGGTTAGGGTTAAACACAAGAAGGAGAAACATGGCAAACGAAGCGTGAGAGAAAAGGTCAAACGAACAACATCTTGATCTGATTGTCCTCGTTCCCAGCCACAAGGTTTCTGGAGAAAGCGGCGAGCGCGCCTAAGAGGTTGGTCTCTTCTGAGATAGGTGCAAAGTCAGAGTGGGAGCTGATGGCATGCCATGCTTGGAAGATCCAATCCCAGAGAGGTGTAGTGTTGCCTTGTGTTTCAAAAGGCGGTCGGGATTCAGTCGCGAAAGTTTGGCTATAAACAAAAATGAGACATGAAGAGTTGGTAGCTTTGTAAGCTTTTGAAGTTGGATTTTGGTCTGTGATCTGTTTTAGTCACTGAAGAGAAGGAAACAAGAAGAGCAAGAAGAGAGGAAACGAAAGGCGTACGGACCGGTGATCAGCTGATTTCAGCTTCTCGGTTTCTTCTCTTAGAACAGGAACAAATCGAACGAGGTCTTTAATTTCCAGTGACATTCGACCGAATAATAATTTCGATTGGTCACGAAGTATTGTAAGGACGAAGAAGAAGAGAAGAACGGGTCAGTTGGGAGTGTGTCGGAAAGAAGCAGAAGGTGACGCGTCGAGGACAAAAATTACCTTTTTTTCCGTCTCTTTCCTCGGCTTTCACCGAAGAGGAAAGAGTTAACCCATCCCACCGACGACCATCATATGCTGATCCATAGGACCAAACTATAGATATACCGAACGAATGTCCAATATCCTCTCCGCTCTTAGTATCCCGGTGCCAGGCTCCAACTCTAATACTGAGTCTGTGTCGAACTCCAACTCGGGTTCCACACTGAATGCACCAGAGTTGGAAGACTGTGCGGCCTGTCGGCTCATTGGAGGAACAACATTTATCGGCATAGGATCCTATGCAGCCTATCAGTCAATCTCTCTCGCGCGTGCTGAACGTCGGGCGGCCGAGGTGCTGGCCAAAAAGAATGGGCTCAGCGGTCCGCCTGTGAGGAAGGGGTTGGTTGCGATGGGCGTCTTGGGTGTCGGTGAGTTTTTTCTTCTTCTTTTCTTCTTCTCCATCTGGCTGTTGGTATGTATATGCGGGTGTGCAGGCACATGAATATGTGAGAGTATAGATAGAAGGTGAAGGAAAGGAGAAGTTGTATATGTGTACATATATAAAGAGAAAGGAAGAGACATGAACTGATTCTCTATATCTTTCAACACTTTTCCCTCTTTTCCAGTCTTCTTTGCGGCCGGTGTAGGTAGACTATCTGGCTTGCAGATGACTGATGGTGTAAGCAGGGAATCCCAGTCAGACGCACAAAAGATCAAAGCTTAGGTAGTGGTATATATGTGCCTGTGCCCATGCCTGTGTAAGTGCAGAGAGAGAGTGAATGCCTGCCGTTTTGTCTCACGTATGACGACACACGTGACATATGTATTGCTGTGCTCTCCACTCTTTCAGCCTCTTGTTTCACGTGTCGGGCTGAACGCGAGCACAAACGTAGGCGCGTGCTTCTGACAGGTGTGGATGCATGTGTGTGTGTGTGTGTGTGTGTGTGTGTGTGTGTGTGTGTGTGTGTGTGTGTGTGTGTGTGTGTGTTGGCTGTGTTGGCTGTGTTATCTACTCTGTAGTGTCTAGAGTGCCAAGGATGATGATGATGATGAGAAGAAGAGTGTGTGTGTGTGTGTGTGTGAGTGAGTGAGTGAGTGAGTGGACAAGTATATGCATAAAGTGCATGTTGACTGTATCATCAACATTGTGGCTGATGATGGAGGTGATCGCTCCGGACTAAACACACTCACACGCACTCACACGCGCACTTGCGCACCCACACACTCACATACTAACTCACTAACTCGCCCACTATCTCACTATCTCACTATCACTGTAAAGGAGTCATTCTCCCATTATCTATGGATAACTCTTGATCGAACCTTGTTCAACCCAGCGTTCGCTCGTTCGCTCGTTCGCTCGTTCGCTCGTTCATTTCTTGTTTGTTTGTTTTTCTTCAACGCTTCCCAGACTTACTCCCTTGTTTCAACACAAACCAACAAGGTACACCAACCTTCTTAAGGAAACTGACCCCTTGTAGAAATTGATATGAACTAACAGCCCGGTTCCTTGTTCTTGTTTCTACAAAAAGACAAGGTCACTCTTTCCATTGTTCTTTTCTTCTTTTCTATACTCTCCTCTCTCTCTCTCTCTCTTTCTCGCACATCCCTCTCGTTCTTTCTTTTATCCTACATTACACAGTCTCTTTGACACTTACGCATCCACTCATACCTATACTCTCTAACCCCGTTATCCAAAACAAAACAAATCAAATCATCATGGCTGATACTACCGAGGTCGTTCCTGTTTCTGTCCCCGCCACCGAGGAGGTCGTTGCTCCTACGAAGGTTGAGGATGTGCCCGTGGTCGAAGAGGTAAGGGCTCATGTTTGGCCGCATATAGTCCATTCTATCTTTTTCTTGTTTGGCCTTGTTATCAGATCACGTTCCTGGTTCAACGTTGAGTCCTATAACTGACGTTGTTTCTTACCTCACTTTTCTTTTTCTCCTTGTGCGTGTGTGTTTATTTTGTTGCTGTCACTGTTGCTCGCCATCCATCTGCCTTATCGGCCTGTCTCCCTCTAATCAACGAACAGTCCGCCGCTGAGGTCGAGGCTCCTGTAGAGGCCCCTGTCGAGGTAAGTTTCTCTTTTCCTATGTGACTGACAAAAGTCCATTGGCCGTCTTCTTCCTCGAAATAAATAGAAGAAAATCTTATATATTCGTTCCTGCGCAATCGTACCTCGATCTTTAGACCACCGTCGCCTCGACCACTGAGGTTGCCCCTGAGCCCGTTCCTGTCGCCATCCCAGCGAAGGAGACCACCGAAGTCCCTGTAGGTGTTTTTCTCTCTCTCTCTCTATCTTTATCAGCCAACATCAACTCATCTGATTCAATTTCTTCACAGGCGACCAAGGCAACTTCCCCCAAGAAAGAGGGATTCTTTGCAAAGTTTATCTCTGGATTGAAGGAAGACAAAAAGGTAGGCTCATGAAACTGCAACACTACTCGAGCCTTTTCCGCTATATCTGTTGCTGAAATTTTGTCTGTTTTCATCATCAGATTGCCGCCGAGAAGAAGGCTGCAGCCAAGGAAAAAAAGGGCAAGTAACCTACCGCTGAAACCATTTCTGGTCGTTTTCAATCATGGTGAACTAATCCATCCTTTATTGTTTCTCCAGCAGCTGCCGAAAAGAAGGCCGCTGAGGAGGCTGCTAGCAAGAAGACTGAGGAAGCTGCTGTCACCAAGGACGAGACCCCCGTCGTCGCCGCTGACGCTGTTACCAAGGCTGATGACACTGTCGCTGTCGCTCCTACCGAGGAGACTACCACGGCCGACGTCGTCGAGCCCACCGAGAGCGTTGTCGTGCCCAAGGAGGAAGGAGCTCCTGAAGCCCCGACGCCTGCTGCTTCAGAGTTGAAGACCGTCGAGGCTCCGGCAGATATCGCCCTCGGAGCCGAGGTTCAAGTTCCTGAGGAGACAACGTGAGCGGCCATAGCTATTCTGATCTATCCCTGTCTATCGTCGTGGCTTCTAACGTCCATAACTTTCGTATCATAACCTTCCTAGTGAGGCTGTGACTACCGAGGCTGCCGTTGTCGCGTAAGTTAATATGATTCCCTTTTATCTCTCTCTTTCACATCCCACGGGTTTCTTTGTTTCTAACTGACCTGACGATGTGCCCTTCTATACAGTGAGCCCGCATCTGTCGCTGCTCCTACTGTCGTGGAGGAGAAGGAAACCAAGCCCCTTGCTCCCAAGGCAGCCCGACGGCTTAGTGCCCGGATTGTTGGTATCTTTAAGGTATGTCTTGCATACCTTTGCCCTATCTCGTTTAATTGAACATTCGGCTTATCCCTGTTTTGGTTCCTGTAAACAAGGGCTCTAAGTCTCCGGTGTCTACTCCTACTGTAGAGAAACTCCCCGAGTCGGCGCCTGTGGTGAGTACGTTGAGCTTGTAGAAACACATACAAGTCGCTCAACTTTCTCTCTCTCTCTTTTCCTTGGCTAGATCGACGCTGTTCCCACTTCTGAGCCTCTCTCAGAGTCTATCACTCCTCCGGTAGAGGAGGAGGCTGCCGTTGTCCCTGTGATTGAGGCTGAGGCCCCCAAGTCTATCGTCGTTGCCTAGATGGAGAATTATCTCTCTTCTTTTTCTTTCCTCCCCCCGTCAAAGGAGCACTTTCCCCTTAACCATATACTATTACACTGGTTTTGCTAATGAATGTTTCTTTCCACATATCTAATTACAACCTAATGGCGAGCTCGTGGCGCTTTCTTTCTTTTTCTTGACCCCTATACCTCTTCATTCTTCCATTCTACAAGCTCATCTTTTGAATTTTTGGCCACCTAATTATATCCATGGGTACTTTCTTTTATATCTAGTTTGAATTGCTAGCAAAGAGAACGAACACACTGGTTTTCGATGACCGCTATAGATGGCTTCGTCCGCTTACAGACCAGATTGAGGTCCATGCGCAGCAGCAGTCCGGATGAGGGGCGATGGCGTCGTTGAGTGAGGAGAAAAAAAGAAAAAACTACTTATCACCAAAAAAAGCAACTACCAACATCACATCGCCCATCATGTTTCAGTCTGCTCTTCGAAAAAACGTCGTTGCTCCTTTGGCTAGAGGATATTCTACCGCTACCAACGGTGGAAAGAACAGTACGTATTGGCTTTTTTTTCCTGCTTTTGAGGAAGAAATTGTTGGACAGTGTCAGATTCTTGAGCCCAGATCGGAGCCACCCATCAATTTTTTCGATTACTCTTTTCCCTTCCCGTTTCTCTATCTATCTCTCTTTTTTCTTGTCTAGGAGATGCAAGAGACTGGAGTAACTTGGTCATCTCTTCTTCTTGGATGTTTATGTCTTTGTTGATCCGGTGTCATTTGGTTTGGTTTGGTTTCTATCGATTGGATTTAAATCAATCTGTTCGTAGACACTCCTTTAAGTGAGTTCCTCTTCCCCCGATTCTCTTCCTCTCTGAAGATGGAGATTTATTGACGATAATTTTTCCGTTCCGATCACTATCTATTATTTATTTCAACAGTTGTCGCTGGTGCACTAGCTGTCGCTGCCGGAAGCTACCTCATCTACAACTCTGAGGCCAAAGTGTTTGCCGAGTCGAAGGATGAGTCGGATGCAAAGCCCCGACCTGCCGCCTTGACCAAGTGGGTTTTGTCTATTTCTCTAGCAAAAAAAAAAAAAAGACTTTGTTCACTGACTGACTTTTCCTCAAAAACGTTGTTCTTGTTCATCTTCAGGTCAGAGTTTACCAACTTGACGCTCTCCAAGGTTGAGCCGTACAACCACAACACGAACCAGTACACATTCAAGTTCGATGACCCGAACTCTATTTGCGGCGGACCAATCACCCATCTCTTGATGGTCAAGGCCGCCCAGGATGGATTGATTGTTGATGGCAAAGGAAACGATGTCGCCAGGCCGTACACCCCAATCTCCCGACCTGACCTGGCCGGAGAGGTCGTGTTGCTTATCAAAAAGTACGACACTGGAAAGATCTCGCCTCACCTTGCTTCCCTCAAGCCTGGAGACAAGGCTGGCTTCAAGGTCCGTTGTTTGAGTCGCTTTTTTTATTAAACGGGCTTCGATCGCCGAAAGAGCTGACGGATCGTCTCTATGTTGGGACCTTGCATATGTAGGGTACGTTCCCCAAGTTCAAGTACGTGCCCGGAGCGCTCGACCACGGAATCTGTGTGGCCGGTGGATCGGGTATTACCCCTCATTACCAGTTGATCGATCACTCCCTCTCCGTATGTTTTCCTCTTTTTGAGAATTACAAGGTCACCTTTTAGTGTAGGCGTGCATGTTCTGAACTGATTTCCTTACCTTTGACTAAATGGCTCATAGTTGAAGGACGACAAAACAAAGTGGACCTTGTTCTACTCGAACGTAACCGAGGCTGATATTTTGCTTCGAAAGGAATGGGACGCGCTCGCCAAGGCCCACCCCGATCGACTCAAGGTGGTCTACGTGTTGGACAAGCCTCCTGCGGGATGGAACGGTACGTTCATGTTTGCGTATTTTGATCGATTCGCCTTAGTCTTGACAGAATGTTAACGGAGCAAGCTTTGCAATTCTATGAAACAGGCTCGTCCGGCTACATCTCTCAGCAGCTCCTCAAGGACAACAGTCCTGCGGGATCTGAGGCCGGTGAGGCCGTCAAGGTGTTTGTCTGTGGCGTGCGTTACCCCTTTGTCCCTATTGCCTATCGCATCTCGTTGTTTGTTGGACGATTGACTGGGGACTAACTCTTATTTTGGTTCATCTTTGCACCGTTTGGCTAAAACAGCCTCCTGGTCAGGTCGCTGCCATCGCTGGACCCAAGGACGGTACGTGAAACGTTATGAGTATATATCCAAAGAAATCCTCACAACAGATGGCTTATAAGCGTTTTCTTTCTCTCTTTTCATTGTTTGCATGGAAAACCCCAGGTATGAAGCAGGGTCCTGTTGGAGGTGTTCTCAAGGAGCTCGGCTTCTCCGAGGGCCAAGTGTTCAAATTCTAAGTCTGCCCTTAGACATTGAGGATGTATATTCAATTAGAGCGTCTCTTCCTCTTATGGGACCTTTACCTTTCTTGTTTTCCCCCTTTGAAAACCACTGTATCGTTTGATTTGATGAAAGATCGGATAGAATGTGTGTATGGGTAAAGGTAGAGCTCAGAGGCGACGGTCGAAACCGAAGAGGAGACAAAAGAAAAGACAGCCGCGGCAAATCGTCCAATCCCGCACATGAGAACTTTTTTTCCATCATCCTGAAAAATCGCCATCGCCATCGCCATCGCCATCGTCATCTCTCAGAAACACATATAATCCATCTCTTGAATTCACTGGAGAGAAAAGCGAACATAAGATCGCGCTGGATTGAGTTCTCAACAGAAATCGAAAAGAAAAAGACTCACGGTCAAACGTCTTTCAATTCTTCCAACCCGAGTTTTAATAACCACCGGTGAACGACGACGGTTGTTTGACAAATCACTACCCAACTTTTTGTTTTATTTTAATTCTTACTTTTATACTTTTCTCCTTATTCCACATCTCTTTTTTCTACTTCTTGATCTTCTATCATTCTCTGAGCGAGAACCGTTGAGGATTCGAGTAGTATTCCTCGGTTAGTCTTTATCTTTTTTATTTATTTAATTTATTTGACGACCTTTCGGTCTGTAAACTGTAGGGTTATGTCTCTGGTCGGTCCGGGATGCCCGGAAGACCACCATCTATCCACACGAGGGGATCTGACCGAATGACTCCTGAAGGCGTCAGGTGTCTCTTCGTCTTTTCGTTCGAAGGAGACAGAGGAGATGTCGGTCTAGAAGCGATATAGATATCTATTCTCCTTTGCTCTTACCACTCAATCTCGTCTTCTGTTCTCTTTCTCATTTCGCCCTGATTCCATTCAGAGGAACAACGTGGAGCTGAACCTTCTTTTTTCTTTTTGCCACCCTTTGTTTTTTTTTTTTTTTTTTTTGTTCAAAAGAAAAAGAAAAAGAAACAATAATTGCCCTTACTCGCCTTTTTGCGCATCAACTCTCGACTGTTGTGCATACTTCCATCCGTTAGGATCAAGTGGTCGAACAAATAGAAATACGTAAACAGAGAATGAGCTTGACCTCTTCACTTGCTGCTCAGGATGTCGATCGGAATGCAGCAGGTTAGTCTTATTCGTTCTTTTTGTTTTCGTTGGCTGTGCTACCTAGCCTAGGCCAAAATGGTTAGAAGCAACACGTAAGGTGATCTGTGAGCTGCCGATCAATCAAATCGACAAACAAGAGCCAACCAACGAGAAAGATATACTCTCATGCTTGCCTCGATCGTTGTTCATCTTTTGAAGAGATCTTCTGACACGGAGACATATCCTGTTGTCCTTTTTTTTCTCTCTCTCTCCCTTTTCCTTCTTCCCATTTCTTCTACCAGATCAACTTCTTGGCTTGTCATCCTCATACAATCAACCCATCATCAACAATGCCTCTTCCAACCATACTGTTACTTTGTCCTCAGCGGGACCGACAAGACCACAAACGATTGTCACCAGATCATCTTCCACAAAGCCAGTGGCAATCCCGACGCCCTCGTCAGGTTACCTTCCTCGAAAATCCCGGAGAGGAAGCGAAGCAGGAACCGGTGGAGAGCTTGCGACCGGAAGTTTACCCGCTAGCGTAGGGTCCGCTCATGGTTCTGGCTCTAGTCTGATGCTATCCGGAATGGAAAAAAAGAAGGCAGGCGGAGGATTAGGAAGCTCGCCTTATGGGATGATGAGAAGGGAAAGCTCGAGAACGTCTAGGAAAGGGTGAGATCGTCTTTTGTTTCCCTCGTCCTGTTCTTGTTGGTTGGTTGATTGGTTCAATGTTCGATGAACCAAAACTGACCGAGGTGTATCTTTCCTTCTTTCTCTTATCCCTCTGTCTTGCATATATCCTTCAGTTCGGTCCCTCCGACGTTGTTCGACTTTCGACAGACTGACTCGAGCTCTTCTCCTGTGGGCTCGCCCAGACAACTCTCCAACCAGACGGAGCCTCGACCAATCCCTGTCAAATTGAGCCAGACCCCTTCACCCTCACCTTTCGTGCCCCAGTCGTTACCTGCCTCGAGTGAGGTCATCCTTCAACCTGGAGACGCAGAGGACGGAGAGATTCTTGATCCAGAGATCATTGGGAAACTGGGGAGAAGACGAAAGAGCGAGAACGTGTTTCGGTGCGAGAGCTGTAACAAAGTGAGTCTTTCTTTGATGTCTTTAAACGGGGGTTTGTCCGAATCGTTGTTGATCTGGCTTTGATTTCTCCCTTTCAGATCTACCGACATCCTTCTTGCCTGGTGAAACATCGGTGGCAGCATTCACCTCACTGGAATGAGTCTTCCAAGTTACTTCTTAGTAAACATCAGCAGGTTCAGGTCCTCGAGGTGAGTGACCTCTTTGGTCTTGCCTTCTTCTTTTCTCTGCAAGCAAAACACTGATCTGATCTCTATTCTCTCATCTAGGCGGCTACAATTTTGGTGCACCTTCATCCAAACAGTGGAACATCCTTGCCGGAAGACAAGGTGTGTTTTCTCTGGCGATATCTCAACACTCGTTTTCCTTAGATCAGACACTAACGCATCACCTTTGTTCATCCTCCATAGTCACTTTGGCCAGCGGCGGTGTCGCCGACATCTCACCCAATGCCGTCGATCTCCTTTTTAGATTCCCGTCAAGTATCTCGCGCAAACTCTGCTGCCGCTCGAGGAATCTCACCGGCCGAGATCTCGACAGGAGAGACATCCAGAAGTAGCGAGGACCATACGTCGTCCCCGTCTCCTGCGTCCTCGGCCGAAGATACCGACCCGGATCACGACCATGATTCTGGTTACGGAGGTAGCGTGGTGAGACCACCTCTGACAGACGTCAAACGATCACCCCCTCACTCGTCTTCCCCCGGAGGACTGGCACCAGCTCTTCGAGTCGCATCGGATCCAATCCCGATGAATAGGCGGACCTCGTTTGGCACCGCCACCCTCGCCATGGGAAACCTGGCTTTAGGAACATCTCCCCGAGGCGGTGGAAGCGGCAGTCTTGGCGGCGGCTCAGAATATGGAAGCTTTCAGCCAGGTAGTTTCCAACCGTCTAGAGGTTTCCAGTCGCCCCTTCACTCGTACGTCTCGTCCTCGCCTTCCCTCATGGGTGGCTACCCTTTAAACGGCCACCATGTCCATGGATCGTACGGCGCCGGTTCTTCGATTCCTTACGGGTCGCCATACGGAACATCACCTGCCTTGCCTCTTCCTTCGTCCTCGCTCAGGCGGGGAAGCAGCTTTGTGGACGATGATGATGAAAACGATGAAGATGACGATGAGGACGACGATGCGGACGAGGAGGAGTACGAAGATGAGGACGACGGAAGTGACTCGAGGAGAAGGCTGAGATACCTCCGTTCGTCGAGAGCTCCAGGCCAAGTTGTCTTGGAGGAAGAAGAAGACGCAGAGATGGATGCCGAGGGGCAAGGTCAACCGAAAGAGGTCCATGGCGCATGGGATATGGAGGACATGGATCTATGATACGGACAGAGAGGCCATCCCTGTTATTCTTTTGCTTTCTCCTCGATGCTGTACATTCTTGTTTCATTCTCCATCTTAGTCCTGTCTCTTTCTTTTCTTTTCTGTTCTTTTCTTTTTTACTCTTTTGGTCTCTTAGCTTTTCTTGCCCTTACTTTTCTTCCCTTCTTTTCTTGTTATCACACCATATATCCATTCCACCCACATTCGAGTCTCCCTTCTCTTCTCTTTCTTTTGTATATATTCCGTTGGCACCTCTTTCTCTCATTTGTCTTATTTCTGGTTGTAAACACCATTCAAATCGTTGTCTTTGTCTTTGTCTTTGTCTTTTTCTTTCATCTCGTTTTCTTAGGGAGATCTTTCTCTTGCAATCTCAGACGGTATTTTACTTGGTATTCAATCTATACATCTCTGACAATACACGTCTTCTTTTCTCTTTTCTAAATCGTTCTCTTTGTCCTCGCTCTTTGTTCTTTCTCGTCTCACTTTCGATATCTTCCCAACCCTCCTTTCGTCCGTCTGGGTTGTTTCTTGGGTTTCTTCTTTCGAAAGAATCGCATTGGTGGTGCGTGGTTTGAGTCGGGTCCGATCAGGAGCGGTGGCATGAGACGAGTCAAGTTGTATATCATATGCATCTTTTCTTTTCTTTTCTTTTGATTCTGTCACTTCGTCAAGCTTGCCCACGATCAGATCAGGAAGAACGAGTGCGAACACTGCTCACGGATAGGATAGGCATGCTATGATGACGTCTAATCTAGGACTGAACATGGGCCGGATCGTTTCGGAATGGATCAGGTCCGGTCCAAGGGGGAAAAGTCGAGCTCGAACATATGAAAGAGAGGGTCTATAGAACGAAGGAAACAAAGAGGGGACGGAAAGAAGATTCGAAACGGATGGGTATTTTTCACGCGTGGAGGAGACACAGGCCGATCGAGTCGATCATGACAAGAGAGGAAAAGAGAAGAGAAGAGCAGAGAACAGAGTGAAATAGGAGACGTAAACATCGTGCAATGGTGAACACATTGCGCCTGGAACTGTGGGTGATGGGATGGGTGAGTGCGGCGTCTTGCTTTGAGGATTTGAAGAAGGCGGGATTAAGAGTGTTAAGCCTAAAAGATAGAGCGACGATAATGGCGATAATGATGACAGTAACGATACAAGGAACGAAAATGAGAAAAAAGAGAGGTTTGGGAAAAAGAAGGAAATAAACAGATACAAAGAGAGAAAAGAGCCAAAGAACCAAAAGGAAGGAAGCCCAGATGAAAAAGGAAAAGAAAGAAAATAGGAGAAGAGAAAGAAAGGAATGCAATTCGATCCAGTCGATCGAGAACCGTTTTACAAAAGCGGAGTCCGTTCGTCCGATTGGGCATACCATGTGCTCCGTCTCTGACGGACATGACCTGGTCGTTTTAGAGGCTCTGGTGTAAGTCTAAGCGAAAGGCAGAGAGGAAGATCAACATATCGTGATGATGGGTTAGTCCCTTATGATGCCTATGGAGAGTTAGATTGAAAAATAATAATAAGATGAACGTACTTGAAAGCCTGGTAATCAAACCAATAAGTATATATATATATACATGTCAGATCATGATACAACAACATAAACTTCAAACATGATGGGACAAACCGGCATGAAGCAGAACGGAAACAGATGGTCGAACTTCTCGACCCGTTTTTTCATATCTTCCTCTAAAATCACCTTGAACTTGATTTCTTCCTTGCTCGACCGACGAATCTGACGGGCAAGTGCGTATGTCATAACTACGAGTAGGACGATGGCTGAGGTAGCGAGGATGAGATTGAACGTGACTTTTGAAACCAGAGGGGGTTAGCGACAAACGTTGGATCAAGACAAGGGATAAGGAGAAACGCACAATCTACAGGATCTAATACACGTCGATCCAGATACTTGTATCTCGGTCCCATTGGACCATTGACGTATCTACAATTTCCTGCATAGCACCACTGGCTCTTGACGACATCCTCCTGTCCCTGCATACCCTCGCCCGTGCTAGCAGCGCTCCAGAACTCGTCACCCCATCTGCCGGCGTAATCGAGAAAGGAAGCCGATATCGGGGTTCCTTCGGCGGGCACGAAAGTGAGAAACTGGGTCCACCAGGTCGAAGTGGATGTATTGAGCCAGTAGGCGAGATGGTTGAGCGTCGGGTCCCAAAGTGGACCTTTTGAGGTGGTATCTGATAAGAGGCCAAAGGGGAGCAGATACTCTTGGCGACTTTGGGAAGCAATATTCGAGATGTCAGTCGAAGAAAGACGCCGAGACAATAGAAAGAGGAAAAGCGTACCCGGGAGTACCGTAAAGCGCGTGACTTCCCTCTGCAGAATACACAACCGGACGTTCTTCCCAGCCCCATTCTTTTCCACGAGGATGTAAGTCGATCCCTTTATCAATTACATCGAACGGCCAAATTTCTCCAAAAGCATGTTCGGACAGAAAGAGTTGTTGTGGCATTCCTTGAAAGAAACGAATCATGATGTGTTCCCTAGAGAAGAGCCCAACAAATAGAAAAAGAAAAGGGATAACGCTTGAGCGAGTCAAATATGTTGAGATAGGCCTCAGAAGATAGTCATACCAATCCCCAACGTGATCGCCAAACCGAACGTCAAATAATGTGTTTCCTCTGTGTGGCCAAGAAAGACAACGTGCGTGTGAGGAGAGATGGCTTTAAAAGAGAAACGGCTTTCCAGGAACGCGACTTACTCGTTGTATCTGTTTGAGGGTGGAAGAAACAGAGAGAAGAGGATGTTGGTCAACCAGATCAGGCAGAAAACACATACACACACACGCGAACGGGAATGGGGCTTACGAGTAAAAGGTAAAGTAGAACGCGTCAAGATAGCCCTCGCCGATAATCTCACTCTTGTCGACGAGAATGATGATAGCTTCTGCTTCGCTCCTGGCATTTCCGTCTGGCTTGCCGTATTCACTGCCTATCCAGTCGGCACGTCCAGCCTTGAAGGCTTCATCCATTACGCCTGCCTCAAGAAAAAGCTCGGATCGGTTGCCGAGAAAGCCTAGGTTGTCTGGAATGAGTGTACCAGGTGGCGGTAAGTTCGGCACAATAGTCCGGTTAGGAGAGAACCGAAGAGTACTATGCTCTAGATGGGTCGAAAGTTTGGAGGGCCAGTATAACTCATCCATAGACAAGTGGATGAGTGGGGCGTAAGTAAGGACGTATGGTGGGATCGGCCCGGACGATTGGGGCGGTATTGGTGGTATGGATGGTGGTATATGGGAAGGTAAACTATTTGAAGGTACGGGTGATAATGAAGATATCAGTATGAATGCCAACATACATTGATGTCTAAACGAGCGAAACAAAGGCATGAGGGAAGGGTTTAAAAGAATGATATGAATGAAACGTTAAAGAGAGGACAAAGTATTGATGTTGATGTTAGAAAGGGAAAAGAGTGAGTACATCATTGATGAAATGTTGATCAACTTTAAGCAAGAAGGCGTTCCCGATTGTCTATCTTTCCTACAGTCTTTTGTTATTCTATCTCCTTTCGTTTCTTCATCTTGTATCCTTTGTTAAATTACATGCGCTGTCCTTGTGTGTTCCATCCCATTCTCTTTTCCAGTCGTTCCAAGCCATGGTGCTGCCTTTGCTTGCTCCTGCTTCTGCTCCTACTACTGCTCCTCCGCCTCCTCTTCTTGGTACTCTGCCTTGGTGGGGAAGGTTCGGTGGGTTCGTGTGGCTGTGTAGATCACGTGCAAAATTTTCATATCATTACATAATTGGTACATCACGTGACCCATTCCCTCTCCGCCATCGTCTCTGCCGACTTTCCTTCTGCCTTCCATCCTTCACTCGATCTAGCAGCAGCAGCAACAGCAACGGGCACAGTCTTGCACTTGGTCACTCTTTCCTTCTTTCTCTGACTCTCACAGACGCACACAGACACATAAACACATACACATAAGAGCCATGCTTTTCAAACTCTCTGCTGCTCTGTCAGTCCTTCCGGCGATAGGTGAATATTCTTCTGATCCGTCTTAGAACTTGGTTGTCACTTTCTCTGTAAAGGTCTCTAACCGAAAATGCACCATACAATCTTACATATCTTCTTTCTTTCTCTGGACTTCTACTCCTATATAATTTACCCAAAAACAACATACCGTAGCCCTTGCCCTGCCTTCTTCTTCTTATAATTACCCAGATGAGAGGACGCTCGCCAAACACGGCCTAATCAAACGACAGACGTCCGTTCCCGAGGTTTGCACCTATGTCTGCCAGGATATTGAGGTATGCATCGCCTTGTCTCTTGTCTCCTCTCTCCTTTATCTTCTATCTTCTATCTTTGCCTTCGCCTTCGTTCTTCTTTCTGATCTATCGAAGTAGAATGAATCGACTCAGAAGCGTATCACTACGAGTTCTCTTTTAACTGACCAATGCCTCTTCTTTCTTTTCCGCACCGCCTCAAATCAAACTCTCGACACAGTATGCTCTTTCGGTTCGTTTCTCACGCTTCTCCTCCCTACTTTCTCTCTGCCGCCTGGTCTCTACCCTTCTAATTCTCCGATTATACTGACCTGTTTCGCTCTTGTCGCACTGCAGTCATGTGGAAGTAACTCGACCTGCCTATGCAACACTCGCGTATTGGACTCCTGTCAGCCTTTCCTGCTCTTCCTCTTTCGTTTTCTCAACCCTCGCACTCTGCTCTGAAACACTCGCTCGATTCTTTTGGTTTCCCCAGTCCTGAATTGCTCGGAATGCACCCTGCTTCACACTCAGCAATCTAATATCAATGTCTCCATCCTGTCGTACCAGTACTCGATAGATGGTCCGTTCAGTCTTTTTCATTCTGTCCTTCCTCGTTCTTGTCCTCTCTCTCACTTGTTCAAACCAACAACGTCTTTACATAGCCTACCGAAAATCTTGCAGCATGGCCACCCCGACACCCATTATCCTTCCTAATGTTACCGTCACCCAGCCACCTGCCAACTTGACGTTCCCTACTAGTGCGTCTTCTAATCAAACCAGCAATTCGACCTCGAATTCCTCCTCCTCGTCTTCCATAAGTCAGTCCTCCACCTCCATCATTACCTCAACATCTTCGACTTCTACTTCTACCTCCTCCCTTCCTTCTTCCTCATCCATCGCCCCAACAAGCTCCTCATCAGCTTCGATATCAACCACCACAACATCATCAGCAGCAGCATCATCGACAAGTACTTCAACCACATCTGGAGCAAACAGACTTCGAATTGGATCGGCCGCCAGTGTCGTTCTCGGTCTAGCCGGCTTAGCCTTGGGCTCGAGTCTCTAATCGCTCTGTTTTCCTCTCCTTCCCTCTTAAACATCTACAAGTTATCGGACAGTTTCTATTAGAATCTTAATCTTTCTCATCTTTCATACTTGATCTCTTTTTTCTGAAAAACGTTCTATATTATTTGCTCACCAGGTCTTGAAATCCCGGACAATTGACCTTTCCTCATTCTCCTTTTCCTCTTCTTTTTGTGTATCCGTCCTACATTCATCCATTTGTCCGTCATATCGGATCTTCTTTGCCCCTGGCTCTTTTCTTTTCTTTTCTTTTGTTTCTATCGACGATGTTCTTCGTCGTATTCCTAAATCGTCTAGCTGGTCTTGTTTGAAAACCGGCAAATGCCATTGCTCAGCTTCTCATAGGTAGGATAGATTGGGAAGCGATTACGTCTAACGAAATCATACAACACACTATAGCGATCAAGAACGAAATACACGGCAGAACGCGAGCAGTCTGTCCAAAAAGATGAAAGAGAATAAAGAATGAAGGTGACGAGCATTTGAAAGAATGAAAGAATGAAAGAGTGAAAGAAAAGGCAAACTCTAATTGGGTTGTCAAACGAGATTCTACGAGAACTATACTTCCTCATCGTCTTCGGATTGCTCCTGAAGTTTCGCCAATCCATCGTTCACATCATCCCTAGCAGCCTCAAACACTTCAAACATTGTCGACTCCTTCTTCTTTCCATTCTCTTCTTCTTTAACGTGCTTGACGTTTGAACCGGTATGAGACTCAGTAGACTTGGACTGAGAAACAGAACCAGACTGGGTTTTAGAGCCCCAGCCTAGAGATCGGGAGAACGCATCGGGTGATCTATCAAGTAGAATCTCCAAGTCTTCATCTCTGTTGTTCCCATCCCACCAAAAGAAAAACCAGGCAAAAGTCGAGTTCAGAGTTGCAGCTCAAAGCAGTGGGAAATAGAAAAAAAAAGGAAAAAAAAGGACGAACGCGATGATCTTGTCACCCGCGTCTACAAGATTGATATTATCACCCTCGAGCCGCAACAGATCAGCCGCTCGTTCATGAGCCGTCTGTTTCTTCTCTTTTGATGAATAGTTTCCTTTGAACTTTCCTTGTGCGATGACCAAAGCCTCCAATCGACGTTTAGCTCCTGCTTTCTGAAGAATCTTTGTCTCGACCGTATGGGCCGTTACCAGGCGGAAGACCAGGACCGGCCGGGTTTGCCCTATTCTATGCGCTCGGTCCATAGCTTGAAGATCAGATTGAGGGTTCCAATCTTGGTCATAGAAGATGACGGTGTCGGCTGCTACCAAGTTGATGCCCTAGATACATCAAGGAAAATTTACAAGAACAAAAAGAAAGACGTCAGAATCAAG
The DNA here is from genome assembly GCA_014825565.1 of Phaffia tasmanica. NCBI lineage: Eukaryota > Fungi > Basidiomycota > Tremellomycetes > Cystofilobasidiales > Mrakiaceae > Phaffia > Phaffia tasmanica. The sequence continues at coordinate 43,225 of MVAI01000102.1, read as the reverse complement.
TTGTAGATACACGAGAGAACGGGGAAGATAAAAAAAGAAAGACAAACCAAACCACCTGCTCTGGTTGAGAGTAGGAATAATCGGCAAACTCCGTCTTCTTCGCCACCTTTGTTGAACTCTTCCATCTGTTCCCTTCGACGGGCTTGGGGCGTACTTCCATCTATGCGGCATACTTTCAGTTTCTTATATTCGATAGCCCAGTCTTCAATGATATCTAGCATGCTCGTGAATTGACTGAATAACAGAACCTGCGCGTCATGCAGAACATAATGCATTTAGAAAGAAAAGACCCATATATAGATAGGACAGAGAACGAAGACAATGATGATACGAACCTTGTGTTTCCGTTCAAACAGCGCATCGAGAAGCCGGTTGAGAAGGAGCATCTTACCAGATGCATTAATGAGATCTGTATTAACGATCTCCGACCCGGTGATCGGATCAATAGGCCAATCAAACAAAAACGGATGAGAGGCAACCTGTCAAAGGTCAAAAGAACAGCATTCAACAGTCTATTTGAAAGGGTAGAAACAGTCGGGAAAAAACGAGAATTTTCACTTTTCGAAGCTGCATCATTGTGTTTTGTAACCGCATGTTGTTCACAGATTTCCCTATATAGCGTCAAGCGCTGCTTTCAGTTCAACTATCACAAGGGGGGAAAGGGGAGAAGAAAAAGGACGAACGAGCTGCTTTATTGGAATACTCCTTTCCGATCTCAAACGCCGAGCGGGTATCTTCAGGCTCTGCTTGGAACGAACCGTCATCTCGTTCTTTTTCCAGCTGTTTGAAGTACTTGTTATCACTTTCGATCTGAGCATAGTCCTTCTTTGGAACTCTATCCAGACGACTACTTTTTCTAGGGTTGGCTCCATAGTCTTGCTCTGGCTCCGATTCTGACTCTCGAGTCTGCTCTTCATCCTCACTATTGCCCTCCTTCTCAGGCTCATTTTGGGTCTCGCCCGATTTGACAGCAATCAAAAACTCCCTGATCGTTCTCGCGGCCACACTCTCATACAGCTCCTTCTGCATTTTTGTTAACGGTGCATGAAGCAGATATTCCTTCTTTGGAGGTAGAGATTTTTCGACGTCTACCTTGAGTCGGCGCAGTAGGAACGGCTTGAGGATCGAATGCAGAGTAGTGACGATCCCGGTGGATTGATCTGATGTCAACAAGGATGTTTTGGATTCCGAGCGGGATTTGATATCGGTGTCGAGATCGAACCTGTGAGAATGATTAAATCAAGGTTAGCTAGTGTGAAGATATCGAATTATAGCTATCGTTTTCCGTTGGACTCGCCATTGTTGAAAGCTATCTAAATCATCGAAAATCTTGAAGGTTGACAATAGAAAAGAAAAGAGAAGCACCACGGAGATTAGCCTATTGATGAATATCATCAGGTCTTAGTTGATTGTTCAATAAATTAGTGGGCTTACATCCGGAAGGATAAAATTCAACAAGGACCAGAGTTCGCTCAGATTGTTCTACGCTCCCGATTGAACAAAGTCAAGACGGTAAGACCGCGTTCTCAATTGAAATGAGTTTGATAAGGAAGAGAAAAATGTTGACCGACATGTAAAGGTGTTCCACTGAGAATTAACCTGTTGGCGGTGTTGTACGATTTAAGCTCGCGTATCAATCTATGAAGAAAGATGTGACATATTTAGCAGCAATTCAAGATCGGTTATTCTAAGAAGAAGAAGAAGAAAACTCACTTGCAGTCCATATTTTTGAGTCGGTGGCCTTCGTCTACAACAATGTACCTAAAAGTTTATTTCAGAAAGAAGCGGTAAACATCAAGTATACATAACGTTCTCGACGATATATCTGATAGAGAGAATATGACCTACTTCCATTGAAAGCCCCGAAAGAAAGCACTGTCCTTCATCGCAACTTCATAACTCGTGATCACCACCGGGAAGGTCTTCATCGTATTTGGCTCCTCCTTTACGTTTTTGCAAGCTTGGATTCTTGCCCTCTGAGATCTCGACGCGTTTTTTGGCATAGTCAAACCTAAACCAGAAATTAGTTTACCGGCATAGGAGGCTCCTTTAGCGTCTGAGGGAGCGGAAAGTCGGGTCTTGCGCAGTATGGAACGTTCTTCAGGGGTGCCTACAAGATAGGAAAATAAACAGGGGATGTGAGATAACATAGGGATAGAGTAGAAGAGAAGAAAGACAGACCATGATATTGGACAGTAGGAATCTGATATGTTAAGAAGGAGTGGAAAATACCAGAAGACGAAGAGGAAAGGGTTACCTACGTCACTGAAAGAGGAACGATCATACGAAGCACAGTGGTAAAAAAGTGACGTACGTTGGGCGTAAACTTGGCAAACTCAGCCGACCAGTTGTGCAGCACACTTAATGGACAGACAATCATAAACGCTAGCAAAACAGATTGGGACATTAGTGTGCAAGGATGAACGTTTAATTGAGAAACAGCAAAAATCGACTCACGTCCCCAAACACCTTTTGTTCGTAGATGAGCGATGAACGATATAGTCTGTAATGTTTTTCTGGTACAAAGAAGCGTGTGTGTGTATGTTTTGGAAGCGAAACACAAACAAGTCAGATTGAGCGAAATAAAGCATGAGTATATCGGACGAGGCACTTACCCAAGTCCCATCTCATCCGCCAAGATTCCATTCAGCCCATTCTCATACAGCGAGATTAACCATTGGAGTCCTTGAATTTGATAATCTCTCATCACTGCGCCTGTTACAAGCGCTGGTTGTCCTTCTAGTAATGCCGGTTGGTCTGAGTCGTTTGTTAAGCTTGCAGAGCTCGACTGAGCTTTGAGCCTTTTCGGAGCCTATATAGAGAAGGAGTGTGCGAGTTCAGACCAAAAACAGCAATGGTACCAACAAAAGAACGCTTGCTTCTACTATGGACTAAAATTTTGGCAGAAGGATGTACTAACACTTGTGTTCATGGCTTTTTTCCCTCCTACGGCCTCTTCTAGAGCCTCTAATTCATCCCCCGCAGCCTTTCGTTTGATACCAGCGGCCTTGCCTACCAGCTTCTTCTTTTCCTTTGCTCCATCTTTTGCATTTTCTTTCTTGAACTCAGAGCTCATAGAGCCCTGACCATTTCGACGAGTCGTGTGTTTTGATTCGACACGGGGCTCGGAATGTGATTTGGCGGTGGCCGTACTTGCGCTAGCGTGGAGTCGGGCTTCTTCTTTCAATCGATCTTGACGCTGTCTTTCCATCTTGTCTTGAAGAATCTATGTGCAATATACATATAAATACATATATGGTTAACTTTCTCGGCACTAAGACGATACGAAAAAATCAAGATGAAAGAGGAGAACTGACTTGAGTATATATTCCAGATTGCTAAGAAAGAGTACAGGGACAAAGGCAGCATGAAAGAAGAGATTGGATCATTGATAGAATGCGCGCGCTTGTCAGTCAGGAATTCTACCGAATTGACTCTTTTCAAACGGCAAAGAAACGATGAAACGAACCTTGAGAAGAAAGTTCAATCTTCCCAGCCTAGATGTTTTATGTTCCTATATGGTTGGAAAGACCGGATTGAAGAAGAGGAGAAAGGCAAATGAAGAGAATTGAAATGAGAAACGCGTGTTAACGATCGAACACGTCATTCCTCATCGACGCGTTCTTTTGCTTTTGCTTTTGCCTCGCCTTGTCCTTCTTTTTTTCTTTCTTATTCTTTCTTTATTGTCCCATAGAGAGCAAAGCCGGATAATAGCAAGTGAAAGGGACAAACCTCTTCCATTTCCTCATCTGCATCTAGATCATTCAAAGGTTTTTCCACCTCTCCATCGTCGTCATCGGTCTGTTCAATCTTATCAACCAATCGACTAGGAGAGATCGACAGAGGAGATCCTCCACTGTCAGCTGGTGTCGAAGGCGAGTTGGACGTTTTTGTTGTCGCCATAGAGAGCGCAGGAGTAGAGCCCATTGAGATAGATCTTCTTCACTGAATAATATTCAAAGACAAATGAACAAAAGAAAGCTCGAAAGTGGATGTTAGTGGGTACATAGGTTGAGTTGTTTGAGGGTCCAAGTGTAATGTTGGGTTAGGATTGATCGATCGACCCTGGGTTACGATTTTGTAACCATGTTGGTAGAAGGTTACGCCCATCTGATGGTTACGTTTTTCCTCTCTTACCTGCCTTGCTTGATCTTCCATCATCACCATTAACCTTGACCTTTGACCTTTGACCTTTGACTGTCGACCGCTTTCCTTCTTTTCTCTCAATCTAATTAGCAACAATGTCTGGACCAGCAGCAGCCGGTGAGTCTTTTAAAACCTATATGTATATTTTCATGTCATTAATGTCTCCTTTTCTGATCAAAAACTCTGCTGGTTTGGTTATCTCATAGCCGGAGGAACCAAGTTCGCTCGGTTCATGAACCACCCTGCCGGTACGTGTTTCTTTGAATCCTTCCCTTCTTTTTGTCTCGCTCTTGGTCTGTTTTGCTCCTTCCAGATATGCTCACGCATTCGTGTTCCGAATGTCATCGAATCGGATTCTATAGGGCCCAAGTAAGTTTTCGTCACACGAGAGGGACTTTTTTTTCCCTAGCCAAGAACATCTGTCGAAATCTTGCCCGACTCAGTAACCATCTGACACCCGTTCTGACCGATCTTCTCTCATTCTCTCATCCACTTTTTTACATTACCTAACGACTTTCTTCGGGTTTAAAAGAACCATCTTTTTCTGGGCTCCTATCGCCAAATGGGCTCTTGTCATTGGAGGATTGGCCGACATGAACCGACCGGCCGAGAAGGTCTCCGTCAATGCCAACTTAGGTATGTCTTCATCTTGCTTTACATCATCTTCCCAACTCGAGTGTTTGTTGGTTTGTCTCTTTTCTTTTCTTTATGGACGACTGATCATGATAACCTTCTCGATATAAACCGGATGTTTAATAGCCCTCGCCGCCACTGGTTTCATCTGGGTCCGATACTCTTTGGTCATCAAGCCTGTTAACTACTCTCTCGCCGCCGTATGTCTTGCTAATTCCTCCGTTTTTATCTAGCCTTCGGTTGTCCTACAGCATCCTGACACTAACTTGGTGATTCTTCTTGTTTTCTTCGTCATAGGTCAACTTCTTTGTTGGATCTACCGGTTTGGCTCAGCTATACCGAGTCTGGGAGTACGTCTTTTCGTTTCTTTTGTCTTTTTTCAACAGGCTCATATGGAGATAGAGAGCAAGAGAAAAGATCACTAACTTTATCGAATTGACGCTTATTAAACTTCATTTAGTTGGAGACGCAACAATCCTATCGAGGCCGCTGCTGCCGACAAACTCAAGGAGGTCAAGGCTTAAATTACCAAACGGGCCTTTTTTTTTTCTCTAGCCTTTCTTTCTAGTTTCTAGACACAATTTGTATTCTATCTTGGCCTTATCCTCCTGGTTTCATGAAGCCTTGAACGTTGCTCGTTCTGAGTTGATTACCATACAAACGAAACCTCTGAGAGCACATCCTGTTGGTTCTTCCGTCTGATGGTCATCTCTTGCACTTCTATCTCTTCACGATCCACGGACAGCACTAAAGTCATAGTCAAGAAAATAGCGCAGTCGCAGACACAGACGTGAATGAAAGTGTAAATGATGCCTTCCTGATGTTTAGAAGCGTCCATAAGGAAGTTCAACGTGTCAACGAATTCAACAAAGCCTCTCAGATTTGGAGGACATGTGTCTGGCGATGAGCATAGATATGATAGTAAGATTCTGTGAAAGACGAAGAGATCGTATGTTGAACGATGGATGGATGGGTATGAAGAATGCGGAGGGAAAATGGATAGAAACAGAGTCCGGTGCACATTGATGGATGGTCAGATGAAAAGAAAAGAAAAGTGATAGAGATACGAGTGTCTAGTAAGAGAAGAATTAACAACCCAATGCAATTAATAGAAGAGTTATCACGAGAAAACCTAGGAAGGAAAAACACCTCTGCGTCAATTCAACCGAGGAGACACAGGGACTACAGGAGATGAACTACGAGTGATTCCTATCGAGGATGATTTCTTTTTGCCGATCCGAGAGCCCATCTGGACCAATGTCTCCAAAGAAGCTTGGCAGTTCATCCGTACTGAGGTTCGTTTTCAGTAGCTCTGGTTAGCCTACGAATCTGTTTAGAGATAACCAGAAGGACGTGCGATTACTCACAATCTTCGTCCCATTCAACAGCACCATCTTCAAGGACGAGCACAATAGTGGATCCACCTGATATGTTCCAAGTACGTATGAACTCTGAATTAGATTCAATGAACGACCAGTCATACGGACGGTGAGAGATACTGACCAAAAGCAAAGTATCCGAATTCTTGCCCTCGAACTACCGTGTCGCCAGACTCAACAGTGTGCACGATAGTTCCCACCACTTCAAAAAATCCAACCTCGTCTCTCGTCAGTTGCCCAGGAAAGACTGGAAGAAACATAAACATGCCGACAAGTGATAGAAGACTGACTCATGGCTCCGACGCAGACCGCAAACACACGTCCAAACGTAGGCGAGTCGATCGGGACGACCGTTCTGACGTTCTCCCCGTATACGTCAAGCTGTGTTCGGATGGCCTGAGGGTTGACTGTATAATACGCGCCTTCGATCTTCTCAATATCTCCCACAACTCCGTCCACAGGAATGCTACACAGGCCGGAAAAAGAAAGATTGATTAGCAAGGAACCAGCGGAGAGTCTGCTGGTCAGAAATAAAGGAGGGCTCATACTGGAATCGGTGATAATCCTGTATCAGGTAAAAGGTCGCTCTGGTCAGGTTAGCTTTGCACAGACACCAAAGTACAAGTTGAAAACATACCTGAGGAGCTAATCGGAAGATAGCAACAGCACCTCCATCGTACCTATGGGCTTCCTTCCCATACCGATCTCCTAAAAGTCGCTCAATCGTGAACCTTCTCGACCACAATATCAACATGTGAGTCAGCAATCATACTACTCTGCTAGAAAAGAATCGGAGTGATAACCAATGAACCACTCACTCTCTTCCTTTGATCCAGATCTTTTTAGCATCGCTAACAGTGTCAAACGCCATAAGACGGCAATCGGCACAAGAAACCAGTGTGTTGCAGTCTGTCGGATCACTGACAGGCCTTACTTCCGGCTTCAATTTTCGATAAAAGAACTAGAACAAGGGAGATGTCAGTCATATCTAATATGATAGACGTTTTGCTAGTATTTCATGTAAACCAATTTACTTGATTGAATGTTTCTGTAATGGTTAGAAAAACGATGAACAGATTTTCATGAAGCAGTAAGTATTTAGTCGTCTAGTCTGTCCAGAACTTCTCTTGCTGGAAACTTACTGAACGAATCGAGAGGATCCAGGATCTCTACAAAAACAAGATTTCTCAGGCGGTTTAGCTCACGGAATCTCGTGAAACAAAGAGTAGTTTAGGCAAGCCAAAGTATGATGTAGTTCTTACCATCCATATTCAGCCGGTGGAAGGCTATGAATGGTGCGATATCGGCTGCTGATTCGGGCGAGTCATATTTGATGCCCTGTTTGAAGGACATATTCTTGAGGAGATTTCGAGCTGAATGAATAGAGAACGTCACAACATGTCGGGAATCAACGTAGTGTGAACAAGAGCGGTATGTTGGATGGGCACGAACCTCGACTACTCTCCATACGCCATTTGGCGCCCTTGTACAATACTCGGATTCCAAGTCTGACATATACAGCCATCTTTTCTTCGAGCAATTGGCCTGTCTGGCGGTCCTGCACAAGAATGTTGGCAGAATTTGCACCTGCCGAAAGAGCGCGCGTAAAGGAGATGATGATAAGTACGGATGAGCCGGAAATCTTATGAGGAAGAGATCGAGAAAACATGTGTTTGACCGGAAATACGAACCAATCTGATAAGCACCGCTCGACACCTTGGTGAACACTTTGGTCATCCACTTTCGTTGAGCTAAAAAAAGAAAAGTTATATATTCCGTTAGAAGAAAACATCTTAGACCCCAACGCATGAGACCTGACTGTACCTTGCGAAGATGTAACGTAGTTGCCAACAAGAATCCTGTTTACTCTTGCCCAATCTGCACTGGCACAGACCTAAAGATATTCGGAACACTGATTAACACCCAGGAACCCGAATCTCGTATGGTAACCATCAACAATACTTGAGGAATACGTACTGCCAAGTGAGTAACGATGTCTACCTCGGCTCTCTTGCTCAGCCTCTGTCGGTGACAGAGCGGACACTCCTTGATATTAATCACCCTCTCCAAATCACCATCCGGCCCTAGCTCTTCTTCCTCTTCATCGTTTTCCTGATCGTCATCGTATGGGATTCCCGCCTCATCCGTCAACGGTATCTGATTTGTTTTCGACTTGGTCCCATTCCCATTCTGTGTAGCGCTTGCCAGGTTTGCCTTCGGCGTTTCCGATGGAGGCTGACCGGCTTCTGGACCAGTGACGGAAAGAGATATTGCGTGGTTCGGCCGACCTTCCTTATCAATTAAATCAAGAGGAGGGATGTCGATAGGATTGGATGCCTCATCTTTGAAACTCGACGCTTTTTCTAGACCGACGTGCTTCTTCTCTGTCTCTGTCTTCTTGACTTCTTTCTCGAGAGATCTAATGACTTGTTCAATCGTAAGCTCATCCTTCTCAGGATCTAGTGAGTATGTGGTAAAGTAGCTTTCTAAGGTCTCATCTGTAAGAGTTGATCCCAGAGAGTCAAGCATCTGAGATACAAGAAAAGACAAGTAAAAGTTCAGATAGCCGTCAACAATCAACCTCGCGTACGACCCGCTCACTTACAGCTTGGAGTTCAGTGAAGCTGATGTTTCCTGAGTTGTCGTCGTCATACGATTTGAGGTATTCTCGCCAAAACTTGAATTGTTCACAAATCAGTCTTCCGAAAACGACATCGAGACTTGAAAAAAATTGTTTACCTTCTGTCGCAATGCGTCGTAAGGTTCGTATCTGGACAAGAGTACAGTCAACACATAGAAACCACCAACACACAGAGATAGATTTTCCGACTCACTTCGCTCGGACGGTGATACTAGGCTTGTGTTTGGTCTCCCAGCTTGGATCCTGAGGAGTAGATAGTTGAAGCTGAGCGTGATGATCGAGGAAACAACAGAAGGATCAACATGAAGAATTTCATCACATAGTCTAAGTGAAGGAATAGGAAGGCCAACCTTGAACTCTCTCATTGCATGCTTTCCGTCCCCTTCATGCAGCCCAGTATTCGCATCAGGTTCAGGGGAATCGGCCAACAATTCAGACAACGGGAGAGTAGCTACTCCGACAAAGTCGTTCCCTGAAATCTTGTCCCAATCAAGGATGTTAAATTGAATTACGAATGAAGATTCAAATTTCTTCACGTGAAACAATAGCTTCTCGTCCCAAACGGGAGCCAACCTAGAGTCCGAATGGATAAGAAAAGGAAGAAAGATAAAAGAAAGGGTCAATATAAACGCGTATCAGGACAAAAGACTGATGATGGTATGTTGTATTTACGAGTGCCGAATAACACGTGTTCTGAACACCTTCTTGCCGAACGAAGTAACAACGAAAGGCTATATGTTCCACAACTTATCAACAAACATAAACGTGATCTCAACTAAAACAACTTAAAATACGTACATCCATGTCAAATCCAGTTTTCAGGACTATTGAGAAGACATTGGTGTCAGAACCAAGTGTAGCAAATACAGAATACAGAGGCAATCGTGTTGAAAAAGAAACGATACACTAACAGTTCCTCAACCTCGGTAAGTCTTCTGCGCTTTTTATTTCTACCATGACGACTCCCAAGATATCGCTCTGAGTAGAATAACTCCAGTTCTTCTTATCGCTGCTCTTCTTCCCTTTTCTTCTTCTAGATGCTCTGGACACAAAAGATCTCCCTCCAGGTGTCGCCACGACTGATCCTGATTTTTGGCCTTGTGAATCAAAATACCCCGGTCTTCTTCCGGGCAAGAGCTTACCATCTGGTGAGAGCGCAAGTCCAGCTAGAGGGGTAGACACGCCAGAAGGACTTAAAACGGGCGAAGCCGCTATAGTCGATCCTGGTGTCGTATCACTATCGTCATCGTCGTCGCTGGAGTCCGAGGTAACGCTCAATCCATCGTCTTCTTCGTCCTCTTCGCCAGTGATTGTTCCAATTCCTTCAAAGGCAGGAACTGAATGAAGGTTACGCTCTGAAGCATGTTTCAGAAGGAGTAAATAAACCTCCTGAAAGTCATGCGGAGGGAGTGGATCAGAAGACAGATCGCTCGGCGGGATGAATGGAAGGAACCCTATACGGAACTGGATGGACCCAGTTGCTTGAGTACGGCTACGAGATGAAGCCAGAGTAGATGTTATAGGCTATTTGCAGATGTAAGAGGAGGGTTGAGTTGTGTGGCTATGGATAGCTGTGCGAAGAGAACAAGGTTCATTCAATGTATGTCTCGGGGCTGTACGTACCGGTAACTCCGGATCCCATGCGATCGCCTTTCCGTCTGGAAACCAATGCTGCACCTGAAGAGCGGTTTCACCCAGATATTCCTTTCGAAGGATATCCTGTTCATTGAAGTGACGAGGATAGCGTTAGCTAAAAAATTGAAAACTTCATATTTTTCAGTTCAAGAGCATACTCGCCTTGTCCCAAACTACAGCTTCTAAAGCTCCGAGCCTATCGATTACCGACCGGTAGATCGGAAAGTCAAATGTTGATTCTTTACTAGGAAACACAGGGTCTAGCGACTTTTTAACTACTGGAGTGGTCTGCCGGTTAGGTAGAAGCGTCATGGCCACAAATCTAATTGAACGAAGTCCCTCAAGTAAAAGTCATTATCTCAAATGTTCAGCCAATTCGAGATATGTATGCACGTACGGGTCGCTGCTCGTTCCTTTCTTGTCTTTGCCCAATAAGTCGCATCCGCTAATAACTTGAACTCGGATAACGGCGATTGGTACCTCTAAATCGATATCAGAGCCAACACATTATTTTCAGAATTGAGTTCAACGTTATCTCTGAAGATCTGGGTCGTCTTTCTCTCTCCTTCATCCTCTTTAACTGGATCTAGCAATCGAGGAGCTTGGACAGATAAAGTACATACCGTCTGAAGAAGGCTTTGATTTCGTCCTGCTTGAACTCACGGGATTGAGATGCTTAACGAGTCGGATAGGAGCCATAATATGACGCCGCTATGATTGAAATAGGGAGCGCATAAGAGACAGGTGGTTAATTGTCGAACCATATCATCAAAATTAGGACATCGATCGTCCCAGAGAAAGAACTAAAGTATAGGTGCGTAGAGCATTGGTTGCAGAACTTACCCGCCGATTATTTGTGGGAGACTTTTGGTCTGAGGACATATCCAGTAGCGTTCGATTTGCTTACGATATTCAATTAGTGATTAAATTTCAAAGAGGAGTGGTGGATGGTAATGAACGGTGAGTGATGTGAGTGATCAATGGAGTGATGTGAGTGAAAGATGGGATGAGAGGACAGCCGAGTATGAAAGTGATCTAGGGGACAACTCCGAGAATGGATATTGTCACCCAGCCGGTGTGGCGTCTCCGGTACAGCCTGTGCACCTCGCTCATTGTAACATATCGTTCATTGTACATGGCAAGTCTTTCTCATCAAAACAGTGCACTTTCTCATATATCTTACAATCAACATCTCGACTTGATCTTCCACTTGATTGCCTGCTTATTCGGTTTATCCGGCGCCTTTTCTCCTTTTTCTTTTCCCAAAAAGTAATTCCGATCCACTAGGGGTTGAACCGACCGTAGGTGGTGATGAAAGTCGGTTCAGTAAGTCAAGACGACAGCGCGGTTACCAAAAAAAAAAAAGAGACAAAAGGAGAAACGCACTGGCAGTCGCAAAGATTTGCCCGTTTAACATCTGATTATACATCTCTGTCACTATGATGGATGAACAATGTTGGGCCCTTGATTAGACAGGAACATAATGTGGGCGATACAAAGGAGGTGTTGGACCACTAACCAGTCTGACACTCCCATTTAACTTTACCAGATACTTCATCGACCATGGTAAAAAACACTCGCTTTATGCCCGCCCTGTGTTAGGTACATATAATGGTGAGAAAAGCTTCCACGTTAAACCCACGTGATGGAGCACTCGACTCACTCTACAATCCATCCGAAACATCGATAACATGGCCTACTCTCTGCCAAAGCCCCAGCCTTTGTTACACGACAAACACTGTAAGATCCGATTGATGCCGAATGTTAATTTGGCTTCTCTAGATGGAAGAAAGATGTATTAGGCAACAGACTTACTAGATATCCGCTCCGTACGTTGATTTGCCGCCGTCCGCTTTGGTCCGACGGCACGCTACTCGAATCAGACGTCGTTCACAGAGTAAGATATAAATGTCCTGAAACTTCTCTGAAGGGGGATAGAGGTAACAGCACGTACAGAAGCTAGGACCCTTGCCATTCCTCTCCCTCATATTCAAAAGGATCTTTTTTCCAAAAGCGAGGTTGGACATCCCACTCCTCCAGATCATCAGCGGTCCCGTCGATCTCTCCTCCACCAACAGGCATCCCTCCATCGGGCTGGGCATGTCGTGATAGTTTAGGAGAGTCTGGTGACGTTGATCGAGTAAGTGGAGGAGACTGCCGGAAAGGAGCAGAATGGGACATCATCCCAGATCGGCCGTTAGAGGCGTTTCCAGTAGGAGCGGTCAAGATACAGGACATTTCGGCATGCATAGAGTCTATTATCGTCAACGACAGCAAAAATCGTTGTTAGAGGATGTCTTTGGCAGTATAGACAAGCGGATAGATAAAGGAAAGTAAGTGACTGACGCTGGACCTCTCCTCCAAAATAGGTCCTTCGTTGGTTATGACCCATAGATATAATTTTTCCGCCCTTTACAATGGCGGCAGCATGCTTGTGGTTGAGATCACTTTTTTTGGAGGGTGTGATGTGATCGACCTTCAGTACCAGAATAGCACAAATTCCATGGCTTAAGCCAACAAAAAAAAAAGCAGTAAAAGAAAGGGACGAACCTGTTTTGAGCCTCGGCGAGAAGAAGAGAATGGATTCGATCGGTTCGAGTCATGATGCTAAGATGATACAAAAATGAAATTTGATGCTAAATGAGATGAATATGTGTGTAGCTTGATCCTGATCTTAAACCAAAACTTTGAAGAGCTCTTGTATGAATGTGGAACCAAAAGAGAAGAAAAGAATGAATCTCTAAGAGTTGTTGTACCGGGTCAACGATGAGCTTTGGTTTACATACACGCTTGAGATCGAAACGTAAATGAATTAGGTAAGGAGATCTGATACTTATGTAACCAATAAGGTTTGACGCGTTTGGCAACGTGTTCAATTAAGTCGCGTACAAGACGCGTCATATAACGCCTATGCCACTGTCCCTCTTCCTTCTGTCGGGATTTGATCTATTATTTCGTTTAGTCGGGATTCATTCATTCATCCATTCATTCCTTCATTCTCTTCTTCTCCTTCTTCATGAACTTTCCACATCCAGTTCTTTCGGATGAGCATCTTCCTTTTCCTTTGGTCGCACTCACTCCATCTTCTTTCGGTTCTGATCCATTGATCTCTTCCAGCGGTCATCATTCGATTTCACCGCGATCTATATCAACTAAGCTTACAGGCCAATCGCTCAGAACCGAGCCAGAAGATTTTGACAAGATGCTCGATATGCTTGGAATAAAGGAAAATTCAGCAGGTCCTGCAAACCATCTCCGGAGGAAGGAGGATGTAGCAGAGATTCTTCCGGAAGATGTGATAACGGGGACAGGTAGTAAGAATGTATGCAAGCAAGAAAACAATAAAGAATGCAAAGGCAGTGGGGTTTCACTCGGCTCAGAGGTATGTCCTTTCGTAATGAATCATCATGAGACGGTTCGCTATCTAGATTAATAACAGCTTAACGTGTCTTATCTCCTAACTCTGATCTCAGTCAGAGGATCGTCTCCCCCAAATTCGTTCTGGTGTCGAGGATTCTAAAGCCCAAGCTCGATTCGTCCGTCACCCATCCGCCTCATCCACATCATCCACCTCTCAATGCCTAACAACTTCGTCAGAGCCTGTCCGTTTTCCCTCCTATAACTCTGCATATCCCTCCTACCCAGTCGATTTTGGTTCTCCAGCTAGTCCGATACTATATCACCGGCCTCATTCGGTAGCGAGTGATGAACCGTCGCTCCATGAAAACATATTTTCAAGATCACACTCTAGTCCGAGATCAACGACTACTCAGAGAGAGAGGCATCAACCGATATCTAGTAACTTGCCTTCTTCTGGATCTTCTGGACCAAGCTCAAATCACGTGGCTTCCGTGTTACAGTCAGAAACGAGACAACCAGCTGAAACTCGACCTTCCCTGCCTCGTGATCTGCAATCTCCGATGCGAGAAATCATTTCTAAGGACAAGGTCTCCGCCAGAGATAATCTTTCCGAGCTGACCATCACTTCAGATCCTCTCGCGCCCTCCGGATTACCTTTATCAGAATCTACTTATTCTCCTACTCTACTCTCCTCTGCTTCGTCCTCATCTTTGTCTTCTCCGTCTTCATCTTCAGTCTTGGGAGGACGCCAATCAATTCGCTCAACCCACTTCTCGACATCTCAGACTCATGCTGAAGCTTCTCAAGCTACTCACAACTCTGTTTTATCGCCTTCCACTTCCTCTCCCTCTTTTAATTACCGTTCTTCTAGTCGCCAGTTCAAGCCTAGGTCGATCTCGAGTACAGCTCTACAGAGCAGCCGTTCGTCAAGCTCAAGCGCTGCTCAAAATGGATCTACTTTGAGGAGCATGAAGGATACGCCACAAAAAACTTACCGGTCATCTATAGAAAGGCCATCTTCCAAATGGGAGACTTCAGTGAGCTCGCTCAAATACAATGGAAGAGAGGATGAATATGAGGAGGGAAATGATGAAGCCGATCCGGATGAGAATGAAGACGAAAAGGATGGGGTTACGGAAGAGCGCGAAGAGTTTCTGGTGAGCATCATCTACTCCTGTCTCTGAGTGAAATTCAGACTGACAAGGCTGATGCGTTTTGTCTGACTCTGCTCTCTCTCTTATCGTATGTGATAATCGATAGAATCGGCCTTTAGGGTTACTCGCGCTATCTCATGCGCTTGCGGCAGCAAATGAAGAAGTACGTATTTGTCTTTCCTTTTCTTCTTTTTTTACAGGAGTTTCAGGTATATGTTGTCAATCGGTACTTATAACGAAGCGGTTAATTTCATATGTACAGGTCGACACTCTTCGTTCAGTCGTTAGAGATGTCAATGCTTTAGTCACTGATCAAGCTGCCGTCCTTCTAACCAGTCGCTATCTACCTAATCACCCTCACCTTCTCCAATCAACTTCGTCGACCTCTCTTCCTTCCAGAGACCCATCTCTCATGAGAGATTCAGTACATGGGCCTAGTGCGAGTATGTCAAAGATTGGAAGAAAAGAAAGGAGGGATGAGGATTGGTTAAGCTTATCAAAAGAGGAGATCGATGAATTTAGTGGCGCAGAGGCTAGAAAAGTCTTGAAGGTTCGTTTCTTCATCTTCCTTTCTCAATCTTTCTAATTTCTTCTCTGCTTTTAGTAAGGAATGATGTCGTATTTTGATGCTCTCGCTCTTGAACTCATTTCCTTACTTGCTTCACAGGCAATCACATCACCAAAACTTGGTCTGGCGTCAACCATTGCCTTCCTCCGACACATCGAGCTCCGCTTGAATCCTCTTCTCGAAGGTGCGCCCCCGAGATCGGATGACGACGTATTTTCGGAAGAAAGCTTCCAGAGAATGGATACTGTGTTGGACAGCTTGATTCTGGGTCAACGGCAGAAGAGGGGATCAAGCGTGAAGGTTCGAGAAGGCTGGTGAACAGGACAGAACAATCAATATGTTTCGTGGCATTCCTTGAACGTGTATTCTTCCTTCTTCTTTATTTCTCTCTTTCTTTGCTATATAATTTCTCTCAGTGTCTTCCCGTTCGTTATTTCGACTTCGATTTGTTCGATCATCTAGTATCGTAGTTGTATGTATACGCCCTGCCTTTGTATTTTACTCTGCTTAACTTATCTCTACTAATAGATCTATTGATTTGCCAAGATGAGTCTCATGGTGACCCATGTTAGTATTTTCCCAAACAAATGAGACCTGATCAAAAACGATGAGTAGAGCGAACGAAATCATCAGCTAGTTACACTTTCAACGTAGTTTGTTTGCTTCGCCCACTCATCGTCTCCGAACAATCCATTCTGAAAATCCTCTTTCTCCCCTAGTTTCACCTTTTTCTTCCCGATTTCATTTCTACCCCCTATCGCACCTCTTGTGTCATCCGAGTCTGAATCACTATCCGGCCGAGATCGCTTCCTGCAATCTGGCACAATCAGTTCGTCTTCAGTCGCCATCAACCCATACACGCCCGATTGAGAAATCACAAAGTCCCTTTCTGCGCGTCTGGCTCTAGGTGAGAATACGACGGTCGCCCTCCTAACCAATACGCCTCTCTCTTCACACGAATCAAATCCAGATTCGGTCTGGGTAGATCCTACATCTGAGGAAATGTATTGGTCAATCAATCGGGTTTCTTCGGGAAGCAAATTTGACGCACACCGTCGGTTCGTTCGGGAGAGCATGATACGTGTATTGATAGAATTCGTCCAGACTAAGCCAAGTGAGGCTTCTTTCGCTAGGTGAGGGCTTGATCCGTTCGACCATTTTGTTTGAGATTTGTATCCTAATTGAAAGATTTTGTTCGCAGGCATAAGTGATTTTGGGTGAAGTGAATATTCTTTATCTTGATATTTGGATGATAATTCTGAAGGTTGGTCAAAGGCGTAATAAGATTTGGGTTGATCTGCCCGGATATCGGTCGTCCAGCCTGTTGATGAAGGTTTCGGTCCTTCCGAGCTACCGAATCCCCATAGAGTCACAAAATTAAACACATCTGAGACCTGGTTGACGACAACGACAGCAAGGCTGTGCTGGACCGCGAGCGATCGAAGTTTGTCTGCGGTGGTACTCAAAGAGGCGGATCGCTCAGAGAGACTCGAGACAGATGAGGTAAAAGACGATCGAGTCAGCGCTGCCAGAGAATCCAACACGATGAGCTTGAGAGGAAGTTGACGTGATTTGGCTGTCGGTCGGAGGGAAGGAGAAACGGACTGGGAGGATGACTGCTCAAGATTAGGTGGAGAAGAGGATAGACGCGAAGCTAAATTAGGGACAAGATAGGAAAGCGTGTGGTCCAGTGCTTCGATGTCGTTACATTGTATGAAATGGATGTTGTCAAATATCGAATCTAGGGAAACTCCTTGAGATGAAGCCAGTTCAGGATTTCGGGCAAGGGTACCTTCGGCCAAGGAGTAAAGACGACTTGTAGGAAGGGATCCTTCGGATGAAAGGTACGCGACTGAACCACTTGTTTGTGGGTGGTGGGACGAAGAAGTCGGGAACGGAAACTGAGCAGATATTGCTAACGACAGACACAGCTGAGTCTTCCCGGCCGAGCTAAGCATGTACAAAACAGGATTAGTTCTCACCTCCGAGGAGGTGTTGTGCTAGAAGAGAGAGAGGAACGATCGAGGCTCACCTTTGCCCGACAATTTCGGTGATTTCTCCAGCTCTCACCCCGCCACCTAGCAACTCATCCAGTGAACTATCTCCAATTCGAACACCCTGCCATCCTGTTGAAGCATCAACCTCCTTCCCTTCTCTAGCCTTTCCTAATCTTACTGGAGAGACACATACACCGCGCGCTACAGCTTGAACGATCTCGACCACTTCGTCCTCTGGGAGGGGTTTCAAAGTTTTCGTAAGCTTTTGAAGGGAAACCAATAGGATTTCGGCAGGAGCGAGTAGCGAGGCACGTCTAAGGATAGCTTTCTGACGTGGTGTCAATGTACTTAGCTCATTCAGAGCTTGATCGAACATGATTCAGAGAGAAGGAAGAGGTGTTGTGTTGTGTTATGTTATGTTATGTTACTGTATATCGATCGGACGACTACTGGTTGGCTCCTAGGAGGGACGGCGTTGACCGGGGCCTTATGGACTTAACCCTAACAGAATTGGCTTGATGAGTTTTTCCTTACATCCCAGTAAGAGACGACCATTAGCGACTACCATCATCCATCCATTCTTCCATTCTTCCACTCTTTCTCCTTGACACTGTTCTTATTCATTTGAGGATCATATAAGAATGAGATACGCAATTCTTGTTACAGGTTTGATAGTCTTCTTTCTTGGTAGATTTGTCCAATGTTTCTGATATCTTTCATCGTTCCATTCGTTCTTCCTTTCATACTCACTCCTCCCGTATACTAGGTCCGGCCGGATCCGGCAAATCGACATTCTGCAATTCGATCATAGCACACGCTCAATCTCAAGGCAGAAATATACATCTGTTTAACTTGGACCCTGCGGCAGACAAATTTGAGTATCCGCCTACAGTGGATATCAAGGACCTCATCAGTTTGGAGGATGTCATGGAGGAAATGGAGTTTGGACCTAACGGAGGACTCGTCTACTGCTTTGAGTGAGTGTAACTGTTTCTTCTTTAGCTATCTTCATGATTTTGTTCCTCTTTTGTGTGCTGCTGCTAAGCTAGGAAGGATAAACAAACAGGTACCTGCTGGATAACTTGGACTGGTTGGAAGAACAACTGGGTTCATATGAGGATGATTACCTGATCATCGACTGTCCTGGTATGGAGTTTTCTTGTATCAACCCAGAGCCCGCAGCCTTCCTTCAAAATTTACTTACTATCTTGATTTTGATTCTGTTCAATTCAGGCCAAATTGAGTTGTACACTCATATCCCTCTTCTTCCCCGGCTTGCGTCGTTCTTACAAACGAGGTGCGACTTCCGGGTCTGCGCGGCCTACTTGCTCGAGTCTCAATTCATGGAGGACAAAGCCAAATTCTTTGCGGGTGTGATGAGCGCGATGAGCTGCATGGTTAGTTTAGAGTGCAGTCATCTGAATGTGTTAAGCAAGATGGACCTCGTCAGAGGAAAAAAGGCCAAGAGCGAGGTTGGAAGGTTGGTTCCTCTTCCTTTTGTTTCCTCTTGCCATCTTCTCGTCTGGCTCGACCCGGAAAGACTGACAATACCAAATCTGACGATATCTCAACGGATAAACAGGTATCTTGATCCGGATCCACTCCTACTCCAGGATGAGATCAATCAGACTACGAATCCCAAATTCCATTCGCTGAATGAGGCCATCGTTCAACTAGTAAGCGCTTCCGTTGTCTATCATTCCCTTGCTTCATTTATCTGCTTGTTCGTCTGTCACTGTGCTTCCTAATCATGTGAACTTATCGAAATCTACCTTTGTACAGATTGAAGATCATAATCTTGTGTCTTTCCTCCCATTGGATCCTTCGTCGGAATCCTCTGTCAACACGATTCTCAGTCACCTAGATAATGCTATGCAATACGGTTTGTCCCTTATTTTTCCTTCTTGGTCCACTACATCTTTTTAGAACCCTATCTTCTCTCTCCCGAAAAATAAACATCGGTTCTGATTGTTCTATTTGGCTGGTTTGTTTCGGGAATTCATCTAACTCAAGGTGAGGACGAAGAACCAAAGATGCCAAAGGATATGGACGAGGGCGACTTTGCAGAAGAAGATGAATGAACACTTTTACTGTACTCATCTAAAGCAACATCAACATGAACAAGAACTATTCATCTCTCGGCACTGATTTTAAGCCCCTTTCATCTTCCCTCTATTTCAAATAGACCTGTCCATACAGAGGAATTGAGCAGGCTTCTTATCTCGTTAACTGATACACCCATCTAACACCTCTCTTAGCTCTCTGACCTTTGCAGGGATGACCTCCCACCTCTCCCACTGTCCCATTCCCATCTCTTCCTTCCTTGCTTTCATATACATCGGTCCATCTACCCAATTGGAACACGACGCGTGAACTTCTGGAAACAGCCCCTCGCAGAGAAGTTGGCGAAATACTGGATGGGCAAGAATTGAAGCAGCCGATATCCCAGATCCAGGGAGGATGATTAGTGGACGCCACGGGGAAGAAGATACTGAACGTTCTGAGAGGGAAACAGAGTGATTGATAATTCTCTGAACAAAGGGAATAGACGGAGGAAACGTCGGTTGTAGACCGCTGAAGAACACGGAGAAGACGTGAGAAAAAAGTATCCCTATTTAAAGTCTATAGCCTCTTTCGGGTGAGGAAAGGGCTGAACAAGTACGGACCTGGTGAGGATGCGGGTGATATTTGAGATCTGTTCTAATACACAAAGAGCTACAAACGAAAGACCTCACGTCAATTAGTTTTTGCTTTAGAGATGGGGTAAGAGCGCATGTCTAGAAGGGAAAACTAGAGAACGGACCGGAGGTCACCCAGAGGAAAGGGTCATCAGTTGAAGGATAGCAAATCATGTCAAATGCTCGATGAAATGTAACTGGAATCACCAAGAGACGGCAATGGTTTAATCAACCTGGCCATCGGAGGGATTGTATGTGAGTTTGGCAGACGAAATCTATACCTTCAAGTGGTCCGGCACATGCTGCTAACCTATTGAGCAACTCAGCGATACACGTCAGTGGAAAATCTCGAAGATCAGGTCAAATCAGAGAAAGTACTAACTCTGAAGTTACCAGCTCATCAACCATGCCATCTGGTTTCAAGCAACCGAATACGACTCCCATGACGTGTAGTCGTCGAAACGTCGCGATTTCAGCTTTCATCAGACGGACTTCTGATTTGGAATACACGAAGTCACCCGGTCGAGGACGGATCATGATCATTAACAGGAGTTCAGGAAATTCAGATTGGATCATCTAAATATCATACGATACGTATCATGGGAAGCAGAGGGCTATGAGTATATCATATGAGGTGCAAAGGTGATAGAGGAGATAGACGCGTACATCGACCAACGCGACGGAAGGCGTTGTACCTCCTCCTTGACAGAGAGAACCGCAGACCTCCAGCCGGTCCGCTCCATTCTCGACAGCTCTGCCAGCATATGCATATGATTTTATGTATTTATCAAATGTGAATGTTGTTCGATCAAGATTATCAAACATTAGTTACATCATTCAGCGCTTCAGCATGAAGTAACAAACACAAGGCATACGTCTTGGCTGAGTCGAATGAATCTACGCAAACCTCAAGCAAGATTTTCTCATGCTTCATAAGGGTAGGTTGTCAAATTGTACCAATTACTAAGGAGGAGATGGCTGATGTTGGATCAATAAAAACTTAGTAGATGATGATGTTAAGATAACATCTGGACGGAGATCAGAGGAAAGACGGGAAAAAGAAGAAAAAAAAAACCAGGTTTTAGTTTCATCCGTTGTTTCATCTCCTATCATCCATCATCTTTCATCCCGTTGCTCCTTTCTTTTTCCTATCACGACTCCCTTTATGCCTCTCCAAACAACTACCCATCATGCTTACGCTCGTCCAGGATCTGCTAGACGCTCCTCTTCTCATAGTCGGACATCCTCTATTTCTTCCTACAAAAGAGGCAATCTAGGGTCTAATCTAGGCATGACTAGCTCGAGCGGAGCTCCTCAGGACGCAAAGACCAAACGGAATGAGGTTTGTTTTAATACTCTTTCCTGTTCATTTTTGCCTTTCACTTCTCTTTTGTTTCCAGTCGACGAAGAAATCTGATGTAAAGAGCTGTTCGAGGGGAACAATTGGCTGGGCTGATGATGTTTCTGCCTTCGTCTCCTGACGTTTCCGTTAATATAACTGATGGGCATCTCCATCTCCACCTGCATCATTTTTTATTTTTTAAATTTCTTCGTCACTTCTACCTGGCTCCTCGCATCGCGAATATGTTCTGTTTCTTATAAATTTCTCATGCACGTCTCGCTATTATCTTTATGATCTTCTACAGGGAATGTCGACCTCTCAGAGGATTTCATCACATCGGTCGGACGGTCATCTGCCTCGGCTAGGTGCTCTGCAACGAACTCACAGCAAGACAACTATCATCGACGACGGAAGGCCAGATGCCGCCCCAGACAAATTATTAGATACCAGTGAAAGAGGCTCTCGGGACCGAGGCAAAGGGAGCGTGAGTTGACTATTCGTTCCCAGTCCAGGAGAGTTGGGCACATGCTGATGGACCTGAACGTTTGTCTTACTTTTAATTTAGTCGAAGGACGGGTCGGTAGCTGGAGAAGAGGAAGGTTGGGTGTCCAACAGTGACAATGAACGTGCGAATACATCTGAAGAAGATGAGCCTAGTCCTAAGTCATCCCGTCATCGACCAAATAATGTCTTTCGAAAGAGTAGCTCAGCCTCGACGATCCGTCGATGTTCATCGACCTCTATTCATCAACTTGCTGTGTCGTCATCCACCAATCTGAAAGATTTGGATTCGGGAGACCAGGCTCCCTCCCAGCTGCACCAGGGTTCTGGATCTGGACAGTATCATCCGCATGCTCAGCCATCGAGGGACACATCTCCGAAAAAGAAGCCCAACATGTTCAGAATTCACTCGAGTTCTTCTGACGTCACTCAGGGCTATAAATCCCCAGCGCCATCAACATCTATTACACAGGTTGGATTTCCTACCAGACCATCTGAAACGGGAGATACAGCTCTCCAACAGTCTCTACCAAAACACCAAAATAGATTTAGTTCATCTCGCGATAAACAATCTGCACACCCTACTCTAACTTCAGCCGCTACTGAACCCACCCTTCGGCATCCTAAACATCTCCACATCAGACCTTCTGCCAGTGCACGCGTCCAATCGTTTCCTTCTCCCCGTCGAAGCCCAGCAACACCGCTACCCTCTCCACCGCTCACTGCGGACTCCTTTCATTCTAGGACCAGTACAGAAACCGGCCCTGGCCCGACGTCGACAACGAATCATCCCGTTCATCATCGAGTGGATCTGCCAGATCGGACGAGCGGGATGACCACATCTTCGCCTCTAGTCTCGAATCTAAGAGACGATTCTCACCCGAGATCTCAGGTTGGCCTCAAGAAAGAGAAAGAGATTGAACAGCCTAGTCCAGCTCAGAATGATGAATCACAACAGTTCAATTTAAATCCGGTTAAAGCTACCTCGTCGCCAGATATACCTTCTCAGCAATCGCAGACTCAACCTCATGGCCGTTCATCATCCCATCCCTTGCGAACGTGCTCATCTAAAAGCTCAATTCGCTCGCTCGTCAACCGTCCTCAACTATTGCCTAAACGGCTTGCTTCGCTTTCATCCAATGTTCCAGCGGTCGCGCCCCCTCAACTGACGAACGATTCTGCCTTGGCAGATTCGCCTACCAATTGGGATGCATCCTCTCCAGTTGGCTCCTATATCAGTGGACAACACCATCCCGATGCTGTAGGTTCCCTGCGACGAACAAGTGTGTCAAGCATACGAACGGCTGCCGGAAGCCCATCCCGATTCTTTGCTCCTTCCGGGGATTCGAATCAACCCACCTGGGACCCTACAGACTCGATGACGAAAAACCGGAATCGAACGGCCAGTTCGGCCAGTATACGCAGCAACAGCCATAGTATCTATGGACCTGGCGGAGCGGGCTCGACCAGCGGAGAATTTTCGAATGGAGCTTCTAAAGCGAGAGGAGCGATGGCAGCGCTTCGGTCGAGCACGCATCTCGGAACAGGAGCTGGTTCTGTTTCATCAGGGGGAGGTGCCGGCCGACGGATGGTCTCGTCGAGTTCGACTCAAAGTCTAGCTGAGGTTGCCTCGGGGGTAAGGAAAAGTTTGATTGGTGGGCTGGCTTCGCTAACGTCGAATGGATCCGACAGGACGCCATCCCCTCCTTCATCGTCAGCCATAACCTCTGGTGGTGGTAGCGATTCAAATCCATCTTCAACATCCTTCTCGTCAGGTCGAGCACAAATTCGGCCAGTCGCTGCGCCGACCTACTCTAGATCAAATACCTCCTTCCTCCCTTCTTCCGGTGGAAATTCGAATTCACAATCTTCCTTGCCATGCTTGACTGCTCTCCGACCGGTCGTTAAAGAACAGACCATGTTCCAAGACAGACCAGCCTCACCCCCTCCTGGTGCTCAAGGAGGTCCTCACCTCCATCCATCTCCATTCATCGAGGCACACAAAAGTCTCTGGTTAGGGTTTAAAGAAGACGGAAGGCTGAGCCCGATGGGATTAAGTGGAAAGAGGGTATTGGATCAAAAACGGTTGACTCTTAGTTAAACGGAGTGAACGAGTCTTTTCTAACGGCGCCTTCCCCTCTTCTCTCTCATCGACTCCATTTTGTTCCGTCAAAAAGTCAACGCGGTGACAATTCTTCTCTTTTCTCCTCATATTCTTTGTTTCTCTAGACATCATCAATCAACTGGGTTTTTTTTCTACATCTTTCTCATCTTATCGTTTATTCACCTTCAATTGCCGTCGACAAGCAACCGATCATCTTCCTTCCTCTTGTTTCTTGTTTTTCCTTCTTGTATCCATCTCTAATTGTTTTCTCGAACGGATAGAAGAATAGATCCGTTCTCAGGAATGATACACTTAGATGAAAGCAAAACTATGGAGAAAGTGAGGCGAGCCGGAAGATAGACGCCCCAGGGGAGGAGAACCCTGAGATTGGCGAGACGAAACGCAGTCATTGTCGATTAAGGAGGCAAGCACGCATAGGACAAGCAAGGAGCCATTGCACAAGAAGAGCATGTGATATCAAGTAAGAGAAGAAGGGGAATAAAAAGAGAGGAGGGAAGGATATATGGATCGTTTCACCCATTTCCTCCTCTGTGGACGATGGAAGATTCAATATACCAAAAGAAAACCACGCACAGAAACATGTGTTTCAAGAAAGAAGAGAATGAAATTAGAGAGGAGCCCAGAAAAAGAAAGGACGTTCAAAAGATCATAGAGCCTTTGGGGGTTTCTTGATCTAACAGATGCCTAAAATGTCGTCTTTTAGAAGATGAAATCTTGGATATCTTCTCTTCTTTCTTTACATCTCCTCCTCGAGGGGGACCTCATCATCGTAGAGTTCACCATCCTCATCCTCGAGAGGGGCCTCTTGGTACTGAGTGTACTCGGCAACGAGATCATTCAAGTTGGACTCAGCCTCAGTAAACTCCATCTCGTCCATACCCTCTCCAGTGTACCAGTGCAAGAAAGCCTTTCGTCTAAACATGGCAGAGAATTGATCTCCAATTCGCTTGAACAGCTCCTGAATACAGGTCGAGTTTCCAATGAAGGTCGCCGACATCTTGAATCCTCGAGGTGCGATGTCACAGTGAGCAGTTTGGACGTTGTTAGGGATCCATTCGACGAAGTAAGCCGAGTTCTTGGTCTGGACGTTCTGCATCTGCTCCTCAACCTCCTTCATCGAGACCTTTCCTCGGAAGTAAGCAGCGTTGGTCAAGTACTTTCCGTGTCGAGGGTCACAAGCGGCCATCATGTTCTTCGCATCAAACATCTGCTGAGTCAGCTCCGGAACAGTGATCGCCCGGTACTGCTGAGTTCCTCGAGCGGTCAAAGGCGCGAAACCGACCATGAAGAAGTGAAGTCGAGGGAAGGGAACCATGTTGACGGCCAACTTTCGGAGATCAGAATTAAGCTGACCGGGGAATCGCAAGCAGGTCGTAATTCCACTCATCACGATCGAGATCAGATGGTTCAAATCTCCGTGTGTTGGCTGCGTCAACTTCAATGTTCGGAAGCAGATATCGTAGAGGGCCTCGTTATCAATACAGAAGGTTTCATCAGAGTTCTCTACCAACTGATGAACTGAGAGCGTGGCGTTGTAGGGCTCAATGACCGTGTCGGAGACCTAAAATCATGACAATTACATATGCACAAGAGGAAAGAGAACGGTGAGGTGAGCCGACACATGTGCAGGTTTAGGACAGAGAAAAACGTACTTTGGGCGAAGGCAGAACCGAAAAGGTAGCCATGATTCGGTCAGGGTATTCCTCTCTGATCTTGGAGATCAAGAGCGTTCCCATTCCAGCTCCGGTTCCTCCTCCAAGGGAGTGAGTGATCTGGAAACCTTGGAGGCAATCAGTTCCCTCGGCCTCCTTTCGGACAACGTCGAGTACCGAATCGACAAGCTCGGCACCTTAAATGAGAAGAAACAAATCAAGGTGAGTATTTGATGGGACAAACGTCAATGATGGCGAGGGCTGGAGAACAATTTGAAGGACCTACCCTCGGTATCTAATTGTATTCATATGGAACCACAAAGAGTAGAAGAAAGCATATTTAAAGCCATGAATGTCAGTCCATCTCACCATCTGTCTCCGGTTCGACTGCAAAGAGAAACAAACCAACAATGTCCTTTAGCCCAGTTGTTTCCAGCTCCGCTCTGGCCGAAAACGAAGTTATCTGGTCGGAAAAGATTGCCAAGAGGACCGGCTCGGATGGAATCCATGGTTCCGGGCTCAAGGTCGACGAGGACAGCTCGGGGAACATACCTTCCACCTGGTTTGTTTTACGGAGTGAAACGATGAAAGATGGTCAAGTTTTGCTCTGAATAGCGCATATAGCCATGCTCAGAAACTAACCGGAGGCCTCATTATAGTAGACATTGATCCTCTCGAGCTGGAGATCAGTATCTCCCTCATACCTGTAAGATAGCAGATCATCGTTGAGCATCTCAGATGAATCTACCTCCAGGAGTCAAATAAAGAAAAGTAAAGCAGAACCAACGTTCCATCGGCTCCAATGCCATGCTCTAGAAACGAGAAATTAAGGGGAGTTTAGTCAGAAATAGGAAGAAGTGAAGCACAAAGTGAATGACTTTGGAGGTTAATCTATCCAGAAAACGCACCATCACAAAGGACCTCCCAGAACTTAGCTCCAATTCTGATGATCATCAGAAAGTGTCAGTTCTTGCTGTTAGTTCTGATAGTACTAGAGGCTAACGAACGTACTGGTTACCGCACTATACGATCCGACCAGGACATCAAAAGAAAACACGAAAAGAAGGTCAGATGCTAAATCGGCCGGCGCTGAAAGAGACAATGTAAAGAGGAGGCGGGGTTGAACGTACTTGACCAGTTTGAAGATGGACAATCTCTCGCACTGCCAAGGGGAAGAAAGAAGGGAAAGGTTAGTGCTCGAGCAGACTGAACAGGTATAATCTTGATGGACAATCTCTTTGAGAGATGAGAGTGTGTATGAATGAGAGATGATCCCAAAATTGCCGTCCATACGGGCTCAACTCAGGGCGAGCCGTTCTTCATCCAGCCTACTAGACGACTTTCTACATTCTCAATTGATAGAAGCCGACTCAAGGAGACTCTATGTATAGGTAGACTTGATATTTAGGCTGTACCTTGACGGAGAAAGATGAATAAGGAGACAACGGGGGAAAGCGAGAGAAATACGGAGACAGATGACGGCTGCCGCCGCCGGAGACGAAACCCATACTACACAACCAAAACAACGAAAAGAGGAGGGGAAAGAACTGAACCAGATGACGAGATAGAATACTGACTGATTAATAAAGATGAAAAAGTAAAAGTAAAGGAAGTATTGGGGAGAAGGCGATGACTCGTTGGGAGACTGGGATGAGGAAAAGAGAAGACGGAGGGCGACAAAAGGATGTAAGGGGGACGATGGCAAGAGAAACAGGAACAAGAACAGGAACAGGAACAGGAACAAGGCACCAAAAAAGGAACGGGATCCGAGCGTAGAGATGGAAAAGTGTAACATATATTTTGTAACCATTGCCAAAATCGGTCGCGTCGACGCGTCGGAAGCGTGCCTGATTTCACGTATCTACATATGTCCCCTACCTATGGTTTCATCTACTCTTGTCACCTTGTTGACCGACTTGTTCTCTCTTCTCTGTTCATCCATCCGTCTCTCCGTCCCTCCGTCCATCCATCCATCAACCTTACTCTGGAGCGGAATTCGTTCCTTCTCTTTAAAATCCTGTGATATATAGTCCTTTCTTCTTTAAAATCATATTTAATACCTGATGGCGTCTACAAATAGCGCCTACCAGTCAACAGGACGATCATCTCAAACCCTGATCTATGCTCCTTCTCCGTTACCAGTCAAGCGGACGCCTCTATCACCTACATCCGCCAACGTTCCTTCATCCAACACTCTATCTCCTTCTTCTTCATCCGATTCCTCGATACAGAAAGCTGTTCGACCAGTCAAGTCTACTCCGTCTCTCCGTCCGCCTTCAATCTCTTTGACAGGCCGAGCTGCGTTCCCGCTCTCTCCTTCCTTTCCTCCAGCCGTTCCCGCAGACCAGGATCTCACAGACGAAACAATTGCTTCCCTCGCTGCTCCACAGGTTCAATTTCACAAAGAGATCTTCATTCATCGGCATGAGAGAACTTTTCCCCATCTTCACTCGCCTGAGCCTGCGCAGACTGTGTTCGACTCGTCTCAGCTTTTACCCTCTTCATCGCCGCCGTCTGGTTTCAGTGAAGTCTCTCAACCTTCTTCAACTACTATCCGAGCGAACCAACCATTACCGATACCTTTCTCAAACAAACCCTCTTCCGAGTTCTCAGGAAACTCTGCAGATAATTCACCATCTTCGGCCTCCTCGTCTGATAATTTCTATCCACCTTCTAAAGAGCCAATAAGCCTTCTGTCCAACAGCCAACCTCGCGCCCCTTGTCGGCCCCTTTCCCTCATCGCGCTTCAACCTACTGGCGGTCTTTTTCGAGCGAGCCCAAGCCTGCCACCTGTCGAGAGTCTCTCTAGTGGGTCTCGCCCCGGATCCATAGACTCTCGTTACTCTCAGCGAACGGTTGATTCGAACAACCGGCGTGAATCCGACGATATGTCCTCTGAATGCGCGCTTGATTTTGCGTTTGACAAACCTCATTTTGTCGTAGTTGACGGGTTTGAACGAAGTCCTCGGCATGCTGCCTCAAACAGTACCCTCCGGGCTGCCGATACTGAGGCTCAGTTCTCAGGAAGCCACGATTCAATAGAGGAAGAGGAAGAGGAAGAACGGGTATCATCAATGCTGGTCGTTAGGCCTGCTTTGGTAGAAGCCCAGCATCCGCATATTACAGACGCATCATCTGTTCAACGTCAAGATTCTTATACGCTCTCCCTCTCTGAACTTGCTCACTCGACTCCTTTGCCAATACATGGCCTTCACAGCGGACTTGCTTCCAGTAAAGACGAGAGGACTCTGGACGGGACGGGTGGAAACGAAATATCTTTCTGTCAGGCTAACGCAGAGCCCAGCTCTGGAAGCAGCGGAATAGGACAAGCAAGGAATAGGGTGGACGCGCTCGGCCTTCCATTAGATGGCCTGAGAAAGTGCGTCAGTGACGGAGGCGGGTTGAGAGTCAGGTATTCGGACGATCGGTCCTTACCTCTCAAAGTAGGTCCCTGTTTTTCTTTCTTTGATCGACGGTCAAACCGCTGATCCATTTCTTATTGTTACCATTTTTTGTGATGATAAAAAAGATTTCTTCTGATCCTACCATACGCGCTCCTAGCACACCCATCGAGTTTACGTACAGTGCGACTCCGCCTAGCCCTCCTTTACATTCCGGTATGTTCGATTCATCTCAAGGAGGTACAGGCTGGCGAGGATGGCTTCGTCGGAATTCGCGCTCTGGATCGAAAGACCAATCTGCATCTGTCCTTGAGGATGGCCTAGGACCAGGGCAGGAAGAGATCAATTGGTCTAGACCGGGAACGAGTCTTTCCCAAGCTGTACGTAAATCTTATTTCTCATCCGACTTGCGCGTTCCATTCCGGTCTGTAATTTCGATCTATCAAGAGAGACTCATTGACATATTTCCCTTCATGATCATATTTGGCTCTTCGAAGTCTCCTTTAAGCTCGTCGTTCAGTCCCCGTTTTTCCTCGCCTCCCACACTCTCGCCTTCTCACCCAGGCGATGCAAGTTCGACATTCTCTAGTACAATTCTTACCCCTCCTCCTTCCGCCCGAACTCTCGATCGAGCAACGTTTGAATCGTCTGTCTCGACCTCTCCTTCCTTGCCTTCCGAGATGTTCCTCAATCCGTCAAATGGCTCTGGCGCAGGCGGCGTCACGTATCCAGCTCAGACGTTATCTACCTATCGACCATGTCCGACGGCTTCATATCCGACTGTAATCCACGCCAACCACGTACATCAGGTCAATTACGTTCCCCACACTGATTCTGATGACTCGGTACATTCGCCAACAGGCACATTCAAACCGTTGATGCTGGGACCGCCAAAAGCATCAGTCTCAACTGGAAACAAAGCAAAACCGGCTATGTTGGGAGAGATTAGGAACCCTCTACCGACAATCGCCGGGTCACCTTCTCGGGCCAGACCACTCTCTCTTTTTACACAAAACAGCGTTGGCATTAATGCAAAAGGAGTTCGACTCACAAGCGATGATGACTGCAGAGAAGAGCCTAGCCCACTCGCGACGGGGGCAGACAGCTTCAATCCCAACTTTTCCTTCCCTTCAGCCTCGAATATCATCCCGGGAAGGAGCTTGATCGACCGGCCGACGAACTCACACACTCAACCATCCCACGAGAGAACGTATTCAACCGCGACGACGGGTGCATCTTCATCCCCTACATCAGCGAATGCACATCTCCGATCGAGGTCGAGAGCGATTGAAGGATCTCGGGTTGTTGTCATTGACCAACCGAGATTTGATCAGTCGTCAAATCAGGTGAACAACATGCAGGAAGGATTGGCTGTAGGTTCGGTTGAGGCAAAGATTAGAGGAGAAGACAGGGAGCAAACGCAATTTAGAACGGAGATACAAACTCACAAGGGGAAGGGATTCAAGGACCTCATCCATTCATTGGGCGAGAGGATAGGCAAATGGATAGACGAAACGCTGCCTGCTCAGGCGGTGTTCTTACTTGGATTCATCCTTGGACCTTGTACGTATCTCCTCTCCCTTCTTCTGCCTCTGAATCCAAATCGGAACTGAAAGGGAAAGAAAAACTAACTCTATACTCTCTGGGTGATTGATGTTTACACAGGGTGCTGGGTTCTCGGCGGCTGGGGTCTTTCTTCTGATGGCGCGCTCATCCTCACTAAGTTCCAAGGTGGCCGGTCTGCTCACCAGGCCGGCAACCCTTACTATCGGTGGCGTCCGCCCTCGGTTTCCTTCTCCCCTATGTCTTCACCTCTCTCTTCAATGCCGTCTACGTTTGGTAACCGATCCCAACCATGCTCGTTCCCGTCAGCAGTGTCTGGTGCTAGGTCGGGTAGCAGACGACGCGCCTGGGTCCTCCCTAGTCTTCGATCGGACTCACCGAATAAGTGGGTGTGGAGAAACCGGGTGGCTGCGATCTTGAGTGGGTTGGTCGTCGTTCCCGGATTGATCCTGGCGGTTCTATTTGCAATTCTTTGAGTGGATGGATCTTGTTATCCTTCCATGATCATCGTTTTGTTTGTTTTGTCTTTGTTTCTTCTGCTGGTCGTATATCACCGGTCAACTATTCGTTTTGTCCTCTTTCAAGCTTTCCTTTTCCTACCCTTGCCCTAATGCTTCAATCTTTCTAATATACTTCTTTTCTACGCATCTCTCTATTGAGAGGCTTTGCTAATTTCTTTCCTTCCTCAATCAACTTGACGTTGTGTAGATGCTTTCTACTCTATATCCGGTTCTCTATTCGGATGATGTATAAATACCATCTCTCTACACAAACAATTCCTTTCTTATGCATTCAATTCATATCCATCATTTCGTATGTTGCGCGGAAGTCATATACCCTCTCTATTTTTATGTATCCATGTGATTTTTTGTCAACAAGGTTCTCCTCCTTGGAGGCAAAGATGATTTTAGTCACATACTAAACATCCGGAAACATCTTTCGATTGGCACATGTACGCAAAAGCATCAACACCGCAACTCATCTGTCCCTGAAATGAAATCTTAGGAAGGTTGACCTGAGGAGCGCGTTATACTCGAAGGTTGATCATTGTGCCTACGACCATCAGCCAACAGCTCAACCAACGTTCACCTTCGACTTCTATTCTTTCTTGCTCTCGAGACTCTGATCCGGCCTTGGCGTCGTTTATGATCTCTCTAACGACCTCTGCAGTGTGACAAGGATGAAGTGCCCACACCGCTTCGCCTGTCGAGGGATGCTCATCAGAAGCGAGAAGAGGAAATTCGGCCGCGCCATCAAAAGCGACAGGAGTATTGAGAGAAGTTGCTCCCGGTTCTAATGGAGTAGACAATGAAGGTAGAAAGATGAGGCCCTGGTGGACGAGCTCCAGCAGGGTCAGTGGTCGGCCTGGTCTCCTCCGGTGATGAGATAGATTATAACAGAAAGAAATGTCTATCAGCTTGTTGCAAAAGAAAGACGACTTCGCAAAAAGAAGAGGATTTTTTTTTATTTTTATTTTTTAATCCAGAAGAGAAGGAAGCATGAGTATCGACCCTATATACCTTGCGAATAAGCTTGAAGAAGGAATCTAGGGGCTTGGAAGGTGGGCGAATAAACCACGTGATGCACCACATTCACTGGTACGCGACTTGAATCTGGCGACGCGATCGCAACGGATTCGTCTGGGATTTCGTCCGGGATATCGTCCATCTCAGGGAACAAGTCTTGCGGATCATGTATCGATGGACTGTCAGATTGATGTTGAACAGAGCTCAGACATATGGTTGATCGAACTAGATAGCCTGACGAAGGATTAATCTGATGTAGGCAGATGTCTGATGAGCGGACTAGGGTATCGTTCAGAGAATACAAGTCAAAACAAGAAGGAAAAAACAGTCAGCGCACAGGATGAGTCGTCTTCCATTGCCATTGAGATGAAGTAGGTCCGATGAAGTGTGAGTTTGAAAATGAATTTCGAAGCGGGCTCGACGAAGATACGGTCAATAGGTCGGCTGCAGCATGTGCGAAATCAGCATGGGCCGCGTAAGGTGTATCGAGCATGTGGTTCGATAAGAAGAAACGAGTAAACAACTTCTTCTACAACCGAAATGCATTACAATTGTGGTCAAGAAGCATTAGGCAAGGTGATAGAATATATTGGAAAATTGGACAGATAAAGAAGCTAGAAAATATATGAGAGCGATTACAAAACGGAAGGAAAATGATCAGGAGAGTAGAACGACAAGACTAGATGAAGGTTAATTGAATAGGTGTATTCAAAAACAACACAGAAAGACTACAGAAAGACAATATGGAAGAAGGAAAAAGAAACTATAAAAAATAAGCAAAAGTACCGCGTCACGTGTTGTTGACAAAGGTCCGGTGTGAACATGAAACATCCTGACTTTTGCCTTATCAGGCTTTCTTTCTTTCTTATCGATCCGGGCGCGATACGTACACAAGAATGGATGTCATGATTTCTTCAATTGAGGTCTTCTCCTATCTGGTCCAAAGAGACACATGATTCGGCTGTACAGTGTGATATCAGCACGGATTATTCGGAAATACAGATGCGACTCTCCATGTCAGCAAACCCCGATAGATAGACTGTACTGTATGCGCTAAACTAACACCCAAGTCGACATGAGACGGGTATTGTTTTGACATCGGCACGAGAGATAGGTGTTGAGTATTTGATGATAGTGGCACAGAAACATTCAATCTTATCTGTAAATCGCACTTCTATCACGCCTCTTTCTATATCTCTGTAGTTCTTTCTAACGAGCGTATGTGTCCTTCAATATCTCCTGCTTCGTCGGTCGATCTTACTCTCTTCTCATTCCACTTCATAGATGGTCTAAACCGAGTAGAATACTCATTCTTTGCCTATCACCGCACTTTGAATGAGAGATTCTAGCTGATGGTGGGGATTAGCTGTTGAAGGCTCTTCCTTTCCTTTCCGATCCTGTCAGTTCTGTCAACGCTCGGTCTCTTCTTTGACCCTGAGTGCCGGTTCTGTCTGTGCGCTTGGAACATGTCTTTTATGAAACGGTTCTGGATATCATGTTCTTCTCTTCTTCTTCTTCTTATCTATCACGCATTTTATCACATCATACAAAACGACTTACACCCGAACTAAAGCACGAGTCCCTCCAGCTGGCGTATGTTTCTCGATCAGAAGCAGCACTATTCAATAGTCAGATAGAAGAGAAATTAGTGCAGACCGGCAACCTTCGACTCTTGTCCAGAGCATCGACGAGAAGTCAACGCTCAGCCTTCAAAGTAGTCGAGTACGTATCATCCTATGCACAGTCTTGAAACAGTTGCGCCCTCCTCCAAGACACCCTGACTCACAGATGTACTAACAACAACGTATCGATCACGATGATCACTATCGATACTGATCGGATGACCCGTCGGGGAATTGAAATAGATATTTCAGGGTTTCTTCGCCCAATATGACGTATCTTAATGGTCCTTCGGGATACACAATGGGGACTAGCTCGAACTAGAGTATCGGTTGGTTCCTATAAATGAACACACATCTGTTACTTAACAAATGATATGGATGGAGGACATATGATAGCAGATGAGTTAGATGGGAGATGGATAGAGGGGAACAAATAGCTGGACTGGTAGCTTGTATAGAGGTTAAGCAACTGCTGGAGGAAGAAAAGGGATGGAGGGTCGAGGAGAAGCAGTTGAGAGAGATAAGTGATTCTATATGTGCAGGAGGCAAAATCGGAAATGAGTTCGGTAAGTGAAACATTGAGAAAAGAGGCTGGATCTATACTTGATGTCAGACAAGTATATGGAGCAAAGAAATGAACGAATTAGGAAGAAACGGCAAAGGGAAGAGTAAGTTCAGATCGCTTTGTCCCTTCTACTGGCTTTATAATTGTCTTTTCTTCGTCCCCCTTACCTAGATTGGATGGTCAATTGTGTATCTCTCCTTATGGTGATCTCTACGACAGAAGATCGCAGCGAGTTACTCTAAGTCAGAGATATAGTCTTTTGAGAAACTTCATCAATGACTTCAATCTTACTAGCTTGACCTTCACTCACCAAGATGTTTTCTTTTTCTACGAACACCCTATCTTTTCTCTATTTTCTTCTTCTATTACTTTTTAATCTGCTCCCCTTGGAGGGCCAGTCACTCCGATCAGAGGACACAACGTCAGAGCAGACCGCTTCTCTTCTCGATCTTCTTTTCTCCTCATCGTTGGTTTAACCTTTCACGCGCGCGCGCGCGCTCTCTGTCTCTCTGTCTTCTGACATCGATGTCAATCGGTATCGACCTGCTTTTTTCGACAGCTGTTCTCCTCAAGGCTGTCAGCATTGAGTCAGAGGTAAACTCTTATCTATAAACAAGAAAGACCCTTAATTGGGTGTTATCTATAAACTTGATGACTAACGGCGCCATCACTCAGTCGTTGTCGAGTTAAGAATGAAATTAGCCTGTGTCAATGTTATCAATAGATGGGATGAGAATGAGATAGGACACGCTTTTGATATACGACAAGATTGTATGTGATATGAATTGGGTTTACCAATGGATTCGATTAACAAACGAACGGTTTGTGATCCACCTTTTGGATCATAACAAAAGTCAGATGACTTGTAACCATGACTTCTGAAAATAACGATAGATGAATGTAAATTGGTTTCATATGTTTACATAAGTCTGTCTGACTTTCGTAGCTTGTCAACCTCCTGGTCCAAGGCAAAAGAAGCTGGAGAAAGGATTCTGTCTTACCCCATCGCAAGGTGAGTTTTCGAAAATGCTAGTCGAATTGAGAAGGACATCAAGTGTGCTGACTCTTTGCACTCTTTCTCTTCCTAACCAGCACCATGGCCGTCGGAAAGGTTAGCCCCAACATCGTACCTACAGAATAGAAGCTTTTCCTCCTCCCTGCGTTCCCTTCTTCCTTCCTCGTGCCCTTCTGTCCTTTCCTCTTAAAAAAAATCCATCCAGTCGCACATATGCGTCCTTCCGTCCAGAGTTCATCCAAGGATTTACGCCTCAATCCTTTCACATATACTCAGCCCACCAATACCTACCCTCTCTTTGCACTTTATGGATACTGAGGTTGAGGGATGTTGAGAGTGACGAGAGATAATGCTTTAAAACGTGCAGCAGAAGAATGTGCATGGGCAGGAACTGAGCATGAGAAATTTTGGAGGAAAAAAACCGACTTGACGACTTCGACTCAACAGAGGGGCACTTCACCAAATTCAAAAAAAAAAAACTAGCAGGAGGAGGAAAAGATTCTAGCCGTAATGTCTGGTCCATGTTCATGCCAGGTTGCTGACCTTTCCTTCCTATTCTCATTTCTTTCACCTATTAGAACAAGCGTCTCTCTAAGGGCAAGAAGGGAATTAAGAAGAAGGTCGTCGATCCTTTCACCCGAAAGGGTAAGCTTCTCTTCGTTGACTCATGTCTAATCCCAATGCCAGTTTGCTCATGAGTGTTCTCTTTTCCTTCTCTTTATTAGACTGGTATGATGTCAAGGCCCCTTCCTTCTTTGAGGTCAAGAACGTCGGCAAGACCCTCGTTAACCGATCCCAGGGTTTGAAGAACGCTGACGACTCCCTCAAGGGACGAATCATGGAGTTCTCCCTTGCTGATCTCAACAAGGACGAGGAGCAGTCTTTCCGAAAGATCAAGCTCAAGGTCCAGGAGGTTCAGGGCAAGAACTGCCTTACCAACTTCTACGGTGTATGTCGCCACTCGGTTGTCTTGTGCATATTTTCTCGCGAGTCTGACCTATTCTCCTGCCATTTATAGATGGACATCACCGCCGATCGACTCCGATCCCTCGTCAAGAAGTGGCAGTCCCTCATCGAGGCCCAGGTCGACGTCAAGACCACTGACGGATACCTCGTCCGACTCTTCGCCATTGGTTTCACCAAGAAGCGACCCGGACAGGTCAAGAAGACCACCTACGCTCAGACCGCTCAGATCCGAGAGATCCGAGGAAAGATGATGGAGATCATGACCCGAGAGGCCTCCGCCGGAGACCTTAAGGAGCTCGTCCAGAAGTTTGTCCCCGAGTCTATGGGTCGAGAGATCGAGAAGGCTGCCCGAGGAATCTACC
Source organism: Phaffia tasmanica (assembly GCA_014825565.1). Taxonomy (NCBI): domain Eukaryota; kingdom Fungi; phylum Basidiomycota; class Tremellomycetes; order Cystofilobasidiales; family Mrakiaceae; genus Phaffia; species Phaffia tasmanica. The sequence continues at coordinate 6,394 of MVAI01000102.1, read as the reverse complement.
CTCTCGCCAACGTTATGGTCCGAAAGTGCAAGAGTACGTGCCCACTAGAGTTTCCGTCTTGGATCATCAGCTTACCCTCTCCCTTGTACCTTTTCTCCACAGTCCTTAAGTCTCCCCGATACGATCCTTCCAAGCTCTTCGAGTTGCACAGCGAGTCTGTTGATGAGACCGGTGCCAAGGTCGGAGGTGCTAAGGAGTTCAAGGAGCCCGAGATCCTCAACAGCGTTTAAATCTTTATATAATCGCTTTTCTGAAAACCCCAAACGCTTTATATGCGAATTTTTTTTCTTTTTATTTTCCTGAGTGGTATTTCAATACTGTGAACCTGAATTATATATCGTCCTCTGTCTGGAGAGAAACTTGTGCCACAGATTACATTACACCGTTCTTGTATTCAAACTCTTTCTGCTTCCCTTACTATCAAACTTCGTTACTGACCGATGGCAACTCACGAGTTGTCTCACTAACTCGATAGAATCTTTGAGCCTCCACATATCTGCATGACTACTAACGAAACCTAACTAGAATGGATGCATGCTATAAAAGTGTAATCCTACTAGAAGATTTCTCACTAATTTACCCACTATCAACCTGACCGATCACCCTCAATCGTCCATACGTTCTCCAAAAAACTAAGTACGACTCGTTCTAAATCGGTCTGTTTGGAATCGGGATCTGATCTGGCGTCATGGATGGTCCTGCTGGATCGAGTGGTAGTGTAGTGAAGTCGTCGACAGAATCGGCCGATGTCTACCCAGATCGATTCTCCTCTTCCTTTCTCGTCTTCATCCTCTTCACTGTCCTCTTCCCCTTCTACATTGCCTTCCACCTCCTTCTCTCTCTCTTCTCCGTTGTAATCTTCTCGTTGTTTTTCTACCCGACGATATCTACTACTGCCATAGGAAAAAGAACGAATAGACCGGGTTATCTGTCCGGTCCGACGCGGCCTCGTCCGTGTACTTTGGCCATCATCGAGTCTAGTTTGCCGGCGTTGGCGTCGTCGATTACCGGAAGGAGGAAGAAGAGAAAGAGGCGAGAGAGGAAACGGGTCGGTCGTTGATCTGATGGCAAATAGGATCAGGTCGAGCATTTCACGGAATAGGTCGATTTCAAACATCTTGTTTTGACTCCATCGTCTTGGCGATATATTGAATGAGAAAGAGGGAGAGGGAGAGGAAGAGGAGTGTGAGGACGCAGGGGGAGATGAGAGAGGAAGGAAGTTAGGAAAGGTAGGGAAGAGAGAAGAAAGTGAGGAGAGAAGAGATCTGATGAGCGGGTCGAGTAAGGATGAATGGATGTGGATGAGAGCGTAAAGTAATTTAAGAAGAGGAAATGTTTCCTTTCCGCCGTTGTCCTTGCCATCACCATCATCATCGGATCCGATCTTATCAACATTATCGGCAGCCCTCAAATGATCACCGGATAGGTCTTCTTCATTAGTCTGCGTGTTTCCTGTCATCCGATTGCTTAACGCTTTGGCGGCTTCGGAAAAGATCTCTCGCCCGATGAACCGGCAGACTGTGCTGACTTCATTCGGTGTCAACTGAGGCAGGACCTCGCGCAGAGTCGTATGGAGAATCAGATGGAGGCAGGATATGATTTCTCTTGGTTTTGTTTTCGCGAAATCAAGCTCAGACGGGGACGACGGAAGTGCGAGAACGAGTCGGAGAAGAACATGAAGCGTTCGCACGAGTCTCAACGTAAGACTCTTCAGAGGCTGGATCGATGGTGTTGAAGAAGAAGAGTCTTGTACAGGTTGAATGTATAACGCTTGATTGATTGACACAAGAGTTCCAATGATAGATCCAGTGCACACGAGATCTGACATTCGATGATGTAAGAGATATCAACTAACGAGCTACACAGAAAGAGGAAATGGCAACCGACCTGGTCCTAAACACGAAGAGGGAGCTTCCTGAAGGAAGATATCAAGTTCAATAATGCGTTTATCACTCAAAGGGAATGGTCTATCGTTCCATAGACCGAGAAGTGACGAAACTGGAGGCTCTGGTCGTGTTTGTGTCAGAGAAGGCTGAAGCGAAGGAGATGACAAAAGGGGACAAGGAACTCCAAATTTGTTGGCCTTGAAATGAGATCGCATCTCTTCCACGAACTCTTTTTTTTTTGGTTTAGGAAGATTGAGGACACATAATCAGTTTACTGATGACACAAATGGCCATGTTACAAGGATCAGATAAAATGAAGAGATCAGTCGGAACAGACCATCTATGCTCTTCTCTCCTCGATTTTTGACCACGTAGAGAGCCTGGATAAATAGACATGGAATCCTTGTGAGCCTATGAATGAGCTGGTGTCGATCGGGATGAAGAAGATCTTACGAGAGCTAATCGAATCTGGTCTTTATAGTCAACATAGATCATGCTTGATAGAATGTCAAAATAGGAAGCGGGTGGAATATGGACAAGAAAGAAGGCAGAGTGAGCGCATATAGTCTCATTTCTGTCAGTCTATGTCTCGATAAGCTGTCAGCCGTGTTGTTTTTAGAAGAGGATCAGCAGTAGAAGCTCCCTCATCTCGAGATTAGATCAGATTCACCGCCGGATTTGCTCGTTCGACTGGTAAAGCCAAAAAAATTACATGATTTTGGAACGGCAAGATCAGTCTAGGTCAAACCTGAAAAGAACAAGACAAGGAACTGGATTGAATCGCGTGTTGAAAAGCGAGATGGGAATGTCAAAAGATACAAGCTCCGTAAAGAGAAGACCGTTGTGCAAAGGATGGTACAGAGACAAGAAGGGAGAGATCCCATATGATGATATGACCAAGAGAGAACCAGAAGAGATGGAAGAAAGGAACTGCCGGCAAAAAGAGAGATAGAGAAGAAAATAACGACTGCTTTTTTGTTTGTGTTTTAATTTCTGAACCTCGTTTCGTCTGTCTCTCGTTCACAATTTAGGGATCCTCAACGTCTTGGACACCATCAGCGCTCCCCACACCAAGAACACCAACGCAACGGGATGCAACTCGAACGCCGAGTCTTTCAACCAGACGCCAAGGGGCAGACCGGCCTGACCGGTATACCATCCCTTCTTGACCCAGTAGGCCATAGTGCTGACGAGTGCTAGCGACGAGGGGATTGGGAGACCCTCAAAGTACTTGATCTTTCCCGTCGTATCGGCAGGAATGAGGGCACAGGTGGCGTTGAACCGAGCGAGTCGAGCGAGACCGCAGGACACGAAGAACGAGAGGAGGAGCGTGTCGACAAAGGAGTTTGCACCCAGGGTGAATAGAAGCAAAGCAGGGGAGACACCGAACGAAACCTGAGATAAGGTAGGGTACATCACAAGAGACAACACAGGTTAGGATCTGGTCAGATGGATATATCGAAGATTGAGACGCAATCCAACATCACACATCTCATTAATTCAGAGAGCACGAAAACTCACCAGATCAGCCAGACTGTCCATTTCCTGACCGAGCATGCTAGCACTTCCCATCCATCTCGCCACCTTTCCATCAAACACATCGAAACCGAACCCAAGGACCGGGTACAGGAGACCCATCCATAAAGAATTCTTGTGTTCGAGTGGAGCAGACAGGTACTTGGCGCAAGAGAAAATACACGACAGGCCACAAACACCATTCATGATCGTAATCAAGTCGGCCAATCGGAAATTACTATTATTATGTCCATCAAAGGAGCAGATGCCAATCAAGCAGAAGCAAAGATGAGAACGAAAAAGCCGAGCAAGTCGCGTTAGGTGGAAAAGAAAACAGGCGTTGTTGATCCAAATTCAGGGAAAGAAGAATAAGACAAAGAAATCAAGGGTCAGAGAAGGATTCAGAATGAAATAATTTCAAAGAGATCTCGCGTGTTCTGTCAAACGATACAAGACTAGAGCAAAGAACCAAAGAGAACGAACCGGACGAGCGAAAAGTGACCATCGTCCTCATTGTACTGCTTGAGCTGGTTCCGCTTGGCTTCCTCCATCTTGAGACTAGCAGACTTTTGTCCGGCTGAAGTACGTTGACTCATAGTTGTTTGATCTAATAATGTTCTTCTATTGTTGATGTTACTGTTGATGCTGCTATCGTTCTTGTCGTCAGATTGATATGGCTCAAAGGAAAGAGAAAAGACACGAGGAGCAAAGTCAAGACTTTTCGATTTAAAGCCGTGTGGACAGGAGATAATGACGAGTATATTACATAAGCATGTATCTGGTTAGGGTTGGTGATCTACTAAGGCCAAAATAAGAACATGTACATTTTGTTTATACCTTCTTATACAAGCCATGAGCAGAGAATGGATATTGATGTAGGAAGGGGAGGGGGTGAGAAAAACACACGGGATAGGATTTGACGAGTGTATATACGTTTCTTCATTTTCGTTTTCGTTTGGATCATTCCTAGTGGATAAACCGTAACGATGCGGTCAGCAAGTCGCGACGGGCGATACATGATTATTGTAAATGCCATCATGGTCCCAAAACAAACTTGATAATACAGCTACTACCACTAAAAGACACAAAAGAAACCGAAGAAAAGAGAAGCAAGACTACAAGAATTGCTCAAACATGTAAACCGTAAACCTCCCAAAACAAAAACAAAAACAGAAAAACAAAAGACAAACTGACACTCTGGTTTATTGCATCAAAGAATAAAAAAGAAAAGAAAAAAGAAAAGAAAAAGAAAACAGGAAAAAGAAAGCGACAACAGATCAACGAAGAGATACAGATAAGGAGGCAACATACAAGCAGAGGAAAAGCACACTCAAGAACACCCAAAGAGTTGGATCTGATTGAACGGTTCGAAGAATAGTTGAAGATTAAGGCAGTTCGGCGCTAAATAATTCAGGGCTAAACACCTGTTTTACGAAACTCAAGAAAAAGAACTCAGCAATGTATTGAGACAAGGGAGCAAGAGCACTTGGAATCAGACGGCATGTACTTACACACTGAAGGGTCTTCGTGGAAGGAATGGGCCGAGTGAGCGGATACCGTAGAGTTATGTCTCGAATGAGTCGGCCTCGTCGCCGAAGGCAATAAACTCGATCGGTAAGGTGTCGCCAGCTGTTGCTGCTGTTTGATATCCTCCATGCTGGCCGGTATCGAAGTTTCAACGTCAGATCGCCAGCCGTTCAAATGAATGTTCCGCTCCTCGGTCGGCACATCATGGTCAAACTCATCCTCCATCTCGGCTTCTGGCTCTGGCTGACCCCATGTACCTACCTCTTTTTGTTCTCCCTGTCGGGTCGAAGGTGGTCGATCTCGGTAATCTGCCGCGATTGGTGTTAGCTGGGTCTGTCCCTGTGCTCGGGCGTAGAACTCGTGCATCTGCATACATTGGGAAAACAACTGATTGTAGTACGGATTCGTCAATAGCTGATTGTGAGTCAGCTGGGCGATGAGCGAGGCCGGGACGTTTGCTGAATGAGTGTTTGAGTAGACATAGTATGACGGCTGGGAAGGCGAGTATGGTCCTGTCGATGGTTGGAGCGAAGGTTGAGGTGGAGCTTGGGGTGATCGGGAGGAGTACGTTCCACCAGTTGAGCCCGACGTCGTAAGAATGGCTGGGGTCTCTAATGCTGTTGCTCCTGCTGATGTGTTCGATCGAGAGGATGCCGATGGGGTCGAGCAGACTCCGCTCAGTGGAGATGTCTGAGGGCCCAGGTTGGATTGAGCAGTGGAAGGAGGGTGAGGATGAGATATATTTGGATACGGAAATCCTGATGAAGGATGCGCCTGGACTGGGGTCAGACCAGTTGAGAAGCTGAACATGGGCAACTCAAATGGGAGGAGCGAAGCGTTTGGACTGGTGGGCGAGTAGACTGAAGAGAATGCGAGTGGGAATGGTGAAGGATGGATTGGGGAAGGACTTGGGTGAGGCAAAGTCACGTTTGTCGAAGGGTGTGTAGAGTTTAAGTCAGAGATTGACCCCACTGAACACGGTTTGAATACGCGAAAAAGGTAGAGAGAGAGGATGAGAACGTTAGCGTGCTTGTAATCGTTTCATGAAACAAGGACGGACGTGACGCACGCTGGCCCGAAATTCGATCAAAGGAATATGGAGCCGAGTGACCCGATGTATTCATTCGAGGTAACCTCGGTCGAGAAAACTGAATCGGTTGGTAGTGCTCCTCTTTTTCTATAAAGTGAAAATACGTGGTCAGGCGAGAAACCAACGAATGGATAACGATCCGGGTCTTTTAGACTTGGATACGAAAAATGAAGGAAAGATAATAGGAAAACGTGATCGAACCGTTGAACTTTTGTTTTGAGGGACTTTTCTTCATCCTTCGCTCACCCAACTTTGCATCCTCCGTGCTGATCCCTAGGTCTTGTCGGGATCGCTTGGGGCCCAAGAAGCGGCGAGAAAGTGGACTCTTTGTGTTGTCGCTACTGATCGATTCGGTCGAGGATTGAGGGGAATATTC